>JAJJMB010009482.1:0-13714 GCA_023531105.1 Papaver atlanticum | reverse complement strand
TGTTCTTGTTGTGTTTCATTGAGTAAGGATGGGTTTAATCTAGAGCTGCCATTTACATAACTTTCACTTCGTATGTTTTGCATCCTAGGTTGTTAGAAATTGTTTAATTGTTGCTCCAACTTATGCTTAATTGAATCAATTGGTCTGTGTTTAGTTGTGCCTTAATCAGACAACTAACGCTAGAGATTAATACCTTAGTTGACATTAAGCTATCCAACCTGAGATTACCCTGGATTAAACGGCAGGCTTGAACCTTCACCGGTGTCCATTGTAAAGGGACAAAAACATAACTTGAAACTGAAATAGATTAGCATAGATTAGGTGGTGGATTCAACTTCCCTAGTTCCCTTTTATTTGCACTTTTGTTTTTTAATTTGTGTTACATAAACTTATCTTGTCGTATCGACACACAACAAAACCCCTTTTGTTACTTCTCGTTTGAATCAGTATAGAAAGACCTTAGAATCAACTCTACATCGCCCTAGTCTCTGTGGGATCGACCTGTATTTGCTCTGTTTACTATAGACGATGTGCACTTGCGGTTAATATAATTGTAGGTATCTTTTCTTATCTTACCATTACTTCAACTTCAGACAATACTTCTACTTCAACAAATACTTCTGACAGAACAAAGGTAAGTGCTCCAGCTCCATTGAACAATAAGTATAACTTTAGAAAAAATCCTGGTAAAGGAGGTACCAGGAATCCTCCTTCTAAATAATGAAGATAATATTTTGGAATATCAGGGGCCTTAAAAGAGTTAGGGCTCAGGATAAACTTTGGTCTTTAGTTAATCAGTTCAATCCATCTTTAGTCTGGGTAGCAAAGCCTAAAATAAATTATAGTTCTTCATTTCGTAATAAATTGAATCTACCAGGAATGCAAAGCATGGTGATTCATAACTCAATTTCAGGTAATAAAGGCAACATTTGGTTGTTTTGGAATAAAAATTTATCTCAACCTCAAGTTATTTCAGTCTCTAGTCAAATGATTACTATCAGTGTTGGTGATGTTCTAGTATCAGGAGTTCATGCTCATGTAAAAGTTGTTCAAAGAAGGTTCCTCTGGTCTGAATGGAGATAATTGGTTCTCTAAATAAACCTTGGATAGTATTGGGTGACTTCAATGCAGTGTTAAATCATGAAGAAAAAGTAAGGGGAAAGCTTCCTAATAGAAACTCAATGCTGGAATTTAATGATTGCTTACAAAACTGTGAGTTAATTCAAGCTCCTAAAACTGGTCTACAATATTCATGGTCTAACTGTCAGTATGGAAGTAGAAGAATTCTTTGCAATTTAGACAGAGTGGTTTTTAATCAAAAGTGGTTGCAAGTATATGGAGATTGGGGTTACAAAGTTGGTCTGAGAATAGTTTCAGATCATGCTCCTCTTTTAGGTGGGTGTGCAAGCATACCTAAGCCTAAAAATATTCCCAGAAAGTTTCAAAAAATGTGGATAAGTCATCCAAATTTCTTACAGGTAGTTCAAGATTGTTGGAATATTCAAGTTGAAGGTGATCCTGCATACAAATTCTTGCACAAATTGAAGGAGCTTAAAAAAGTACTAAATGAATGGAACTGGAGAGTGTTTGGAGATCTGAATGTTAAAATACAAGAAGTAGAAGATAAAGTAAAAGCAGCAATGCAAATATCAGATAACAACCCATCTGACATTGAACTTTTAGATCAACTTGTTCAAGCTCAAAATGAGCATGCTAGTAAAGAGACACAACAAAATACATTATTGAGACAAAAATCCAGAGTTAAATGGATAACTGAAGGATCTGCCAATACAAGCTTTTTTCACACAAATATGAGGATAAGAAATGCTAGAAACTTAATTTGTGAGCTTAAAGATGAAGAAGGAAATGTGATAGTTGATCAAAGCCAAATTGCAGATTCTTTAGTTAAACACTTCCAAAAAAAGTTTGAAGCTCAAAATGTTCAAATAGTTGAAGAATTATTAGAAGTTATCCCTAAAGTAATTACAGAAGAAGATCAATATAAATTGGATTCCATTCCTAATGCTGAAGAAATTAAAAATAATGTTTTTTCTATGGATCCAGAAAGTGCACCAGGGCCTGATGGATTCTCAGGTATTTTCTATAGAAGTTGCTGGGATATCATTCAATCTGATCTTGTAGCTGCTATCCAATTTTGTTGGAGAAGAAAATTTATACCCAAGGGGATGAATTCAAATTTTATAGTGTTACTGCCAAAAACACAAGGAGCAAGAACTGCAAACCAGTTTAGACTCATTGGCCTAAGCAATGTGATTTTCAAGATCTTTACAAAAATAATAACATCTAGAATGAGTCATCTTATGGAAAAATTGATATCACCTCAGCAAGTTGCTTACATCAAAGGGAGAAGTATACATGAGCAGGTAATGTTTGCTTCAGAGTTTGTTAATGAAATGAAATTTAAAGAAGAGGAGGCAATGTTGGAATCAAATTAGATATATCACAAGCATATGGTTCAGTTAGTTGGGAATTTCTCATAAAAGTATTACAGAATTATGGCTTTTCCTCAAACTAGTGTGCCTAGATTATTACCTTACTTGAATTAGCCAAAATCTAAGTAATGGTGAATGGAGGACCATGTGGTTTTTTCTTAGTTGGAAGAGGACTCAAACAAGGAGATCCCTTATCTCCAATTTTCTTTGTTCTAATGGAAGATGTGTTGAGCAGAAACATCTCAGCTCTAGTTGAAAAAGGTAAACTGCAACCAATGGTTATAAAAAAAAGGGATTCATCCAACTCACCTATTTTTTGCAGATGATGTATTTATTTTCTGTAATGGTGCAAAAAGAAGTCTCACAAGCTTACTTCAAGTACTGGATGAATATCAAGCTAGCTCTGGTCAAATCATTAATAAAGTTAAAAGTAAGTGTTTTGTGGATGGTGCATCTCATCTAAGGAAACAGATTATTAGTGAAGAAATCAACATGGAATTATCAAACTTTCCTGATAAATATTTAGGAGTTCTTCTTGCACCAGGTAAAATTACTTCTTCCATGGTGTGGCCAATTGTGGAAATGTTGCAAAATAAACTAGCTGCATTGAAAAGTAAAATGCTATCCTTCAATGAAAGATTGGTTTTAGTCAAGTCTGTTTTATGCAGTGTGCCAATATATAATATGTCCATCTATAAATGGCCATCCTCTGTAATCAAAGTATGTGAAAGACTTATCAGGAATTTTCTTTGGAATTGAGACAGTGATTGTAGAAAATTCAAACTCTAGCTTGGAAAAAAGGTATGAACTCCCTATGCAGAAGAAGGTCTTGGCATTAGAAGAATTGAAGTAATCAACAAATATCTTTTAATGAAGATGGTGTGGAGAATCATTAACTCAAAGGAAGAATAGGCTTTATTTTTTCATGCTAAATTTCAAGACAAACAGGGGCAATGGACCAATAATTGGAAACAATCATCAGTATGGAAAGGCTTAAAATGGGCATGGAATTATCTTAAGGAAGATGTCAGGTGGTGTGTAGGTAATGGAACAAAAATTTCAGTCTAGTATGATACTTGGTATGGTGATACTCCATTAATAAATGTGGTAGGATTAAATGGATATATCAAGGAAAATATTATAATGAAAGTCAACAAGCTACTGCAAAATAATACATGGGTAATTCCATATGAAATGAAAAGATTCATTTCCATGTATGCATTACCTGATTTTAGTGGTGGAGAAGATCAAAGAATACGGGGAGCTGACAGAAATGGAAAATTTGTAACTAAGCTTGCAGTTGAGAAGATAAGATATAAAGAACCAACACTCACATAGACTAAATTCATTTGGAAGCCTTTTTTACATCCTGAAATCGCTAGCAATATTTGGAAACTGATGCAGGGGATATATGTTGATGATGTAATTATGAAACAAAGGGGATTTGGAATGGCATCAGCATGCTGTATCTATATGGAGGAGCAAGATAGCATGGAGCACACTCTCTAGAACTATAAGTTCGGTACTGCTATATGGAATTGGTTAACTGAAATATTTGCATTCAACATTCCTCATTCCTTTGAAGATGTTTACAAAGATGCTAAACATAAAAGCCCTCTGGTAAAAGAAGTTTGGCTTACTGCTTCTTGTGCTACATTAAGAGAACTATGGTTCCAAAGAAATGAAAAATTATTTGGAAAAGTGAAGCCTAATCTCAACATATTCAAAAGCATAATTTTTCAATTAGTTCATGAAGGAGGTTATAGAATGAAAGGTAACAGATGGGGTCAAAACTATGACAGCCAGGTAATATCATTTTTCAATCTTGGAAATAGGAGTATTAAATACAATGGAATCATTGAATGTTATTGGAAATCTCCAACAAATGGTTACATTCTTTTCTTTTGTGATGGTTCATCATTTGGCAATCCAGGCAATGCAGGATTTGGAATTGTAGCAAGAGACAGTGAATGTCAAGTGATAGGTACTATGTCTGGTGGAATTGGAATTGCAACAAATTTCTTAGCTGAGGTGTATGCAATTCTTTGTGCATTGAAATGGGCAGTACACATGAACTATAAAAAGGTAATATTGCAATCTGATTCCTTATCTGTTATCAACTTATTTAAACAAGGAAATGTCCCTTGGTTTATTAGAGAAAGATGGTTGAAGGTTTCCAAAGAATTTGAAGATATTCAATTTTATCAAGTTTTCAGAGAAATCAATTTATCTGCTGACACCTTAGCTAAAAAGGATGCAGTCCTGAATGCTAGTGAGAAAATTATACACATGGGAAGACCTTCTTTCCTTAAGAGAATAGAGATGCCTGAGGTAGCTTACTATAGATTTTATTGAGTATGTAATTTTTGTTACTTTCAGTTTCATTTTCATTTTGTTTTGCTTTTAAGGTCTTTTGAGTCAGTCCTGTAATTTTGTTTGGCTATTGCCTTTATTAATAAAATGTGTGATTCAGCAAAAAAAAAAAAAAAGAACGGGGCAAGGATCAACAGTAAGATGATCATTTTATTCCTAAACGAAAAACAGATACAACAAAGACCACTTTGTCAAGAAGAAGAGCGTCTTGAGAATTATGAGCATCCTCACACGGTCTCAAAGAGGATGCTCATTTGTAAGTAGTCAAGTTGTAATTTGACGAGCATATAGCTCATCAAGGGTATTGACATTTCCTCTTTTTCTTTCTTGAAAATCTTCAGAAAAGTCAATAGAGTTAGTCTCAAGAGGATTAACAAAAGGAGGACAAGAGATACCTGAAGCTACTGCCTTCCTTTCCTTCTTGATACTTCGCTTGAGTCTATTGATACTGGTCTTGAGCTCCGAAACACGATTATTGATGTGAATATATTTGGGAACAGACACTTTAGATTCAAGACTTTCTCCTATGAGAGGAGAGGAGTTCGAGTTTTTTTTCTTTCTTCGAAACCTTTTTCTCATCACAGAGCTATCTATTTTGTCAGTCATCCATATAACATTGTTCTCCTTACAATTGTAAATAGATTTTGTATCATATTTACAACCAAGAATTGACCCATCACAGCACCTTTCTTGATTGTAGACCTGACATTTAACACAAGCATAATGAGAAGCAGGTTTGATTACTTCTTGAGACATCCAAATAAGGATGTTATGAAGTTTTTCATTCCGAAATTGAAAACGACATCTCCTTTCAAGGTGACCTTTGTTTTAGCAATAAAAACAGTTAAAGGAAATGTTTTTGACTGTTCTCATATGAGCCGTTTTTGAAGGTTGACAATCTTTGTTTTCAGAAACATCTGCTGCTGAAGGCAGTTTTTCACTTTTGATATCAGTGAAATTTTCACTTAGGAAATTGTCATTAGCACAGAAAAAATTGATCTTACTAGTACTTGGAGCGTCTATTCCTTTATAGCCCAGACCACGTGTACCACGATGTTCTTTACATGCTCCCAGCATAGTGTATAATTTTGTAGAGCTAGAATTGAACCTTTTCAGATTCTCTTCCAGTGATTTGACCTTATCAAGAGCAGCAGTAAGATCATCCTCCAATTGTTTTTCTCTGGCGAGAAAGCCAATTTCTCTGTCATTAAAACAGTTTTGTTGAGAGTCATATCTTGCTTCAGTTTCAGCAAATCTTTCTTTCAACACAAAGAGATTTCGATGAAGATTATCACATACAGATTTTTATGAACGCACATCTTATTCACGATCTTTAAAAAGAGATTGTAAGAGACTATATCCACAATCGTATCCTTAAAGAGTTTTCTCAATTTCTTGTTTTCTTTACAGAGAGGAGTCAGAAATTCAGCCAAGCAGTATGTTGACTTCTTTTTCTTTATGACATGGTCAAAGAGCTTGATATATTGTGAGACTTCCTCATCAACATCTTGTCCCTCATCTGAAAGATCATCCAACTGTTCATCTAGGCGTTTTCCCAAGTTATACACAGTTTCAGACAATGGGGAAGACGTGAGAGATTTCTCAGAAGAAACAAAGCTTTAAACCAAGTAAGAATGTTTCTGAACTGGTGATGCGTTGTCAGAGATAGCACAACTATCCATAGATTTTGATTGCTACAAACACAGACTTATAAGGTCTTAGACGCGTTTTCCTGCTCTGATACCAATTGAAAAAGCGGGGGTCTTACAACCGCACCCAATATTTCGTTTAGGCAATCTGTATGGACAAACTCCAATATAATTCCAAGAGAATCAACTAGACATTCAGACTCAATCAATTGAAATATATCCAAGAGTTGTATCTCTGTTTCTCAATGTAATCAGCAAATCAAACAGATAGAATCCGTGAGCCTGATTATTATGAGAAACAACTTGAATGGTACCAAAGACAAATGTTCAAGTGTCAATCAATTTATATCAACAACAAAAGTTTGGATTATCTAACTGATTAAACTACGCACAACCTGTGATATTTCAATTATATAAAAATATAATGCGGAAAATAAGTAACACAGACACCAGAAATTTTGTTAACGAGGAAACCGCAAATGCAGAAAACCCAGGGACCTAGTCCAGATTTGAACACCATACTGTTTTAAGCCGCTACAGACACTAGACTAATATAAGTTATCTTCGGACTAGAATGTAGTTGAGCCCTAACCAATCTCACACTGATCAAGGTACAGTCGCGTTCCTTACGCCTCTGAATCACAGCAAGACTCTACGCACTTGATTCCCTTAGCTGATCTCACCCACAACTAAGAGTTGCTACGACCTAAAGTCGAATACTTGATAAACAAATCTGTCTCACACAGAAAAGTCTATTGAATAGATACATCTGTCTCCCACAAAAATACCTACGAGTTTTGTTCCGTATTTTGATAAATCAAGGTGAACAGGAACCAATTGATACACCTGACTTATATTCCCGAAGAACATCCGAGTAATATTAATCACTTCACAATAATCTTAATTGTATGGTAGCGAAATAAGATATTGTGGAATCACAAATGATGAGACGAAGATGTTTGTAACTACTTTTTATCTTGCCTATCGGAGATAAAATCTCAAACAAATCTTAGAGAAGATAGTACTTATTACGATGGAATAAAGCAAGATCAGAACGCGCAACTACAGAGAAAATAGTTGGGTCTGGCTTCACAATCCTAATGAAGTCTTTAAGTCGTTAACCTATAATGGTTTTAAGAAAAACCTAGGTTAAAGAAGAATCGACTATAGTCGCAACTAGTATCATACAGAAGGTGTGGGGATTAGGTTTCCCAGTTGCTAGAGTTCTCCCTTATATAGTCTTCAAATCAGGGTTTGCAATCAATGTTACCTTGGTAACAAAGAATTCAATATTCACCGTTAGATGAAAACCTGATTAGACTCAAGCTAATATCTTTCAACCGTTAGATCAAACTTAGCTTGTTACACACAAATGAAAAGTGACTTCATTTAGATTTGGGTAACCATGCCTAAACGTGTACACCTTGTTGGCTCAACAATAGTTAACCGGAGTTAGCCATATGAACACTTTCATATCAACCTTGTTCATCTTAACACATCTAGTTCAAATGACTCAAATGAAACTAGTTCTAGAGTTGTTCAATTTTGTATTTTTTCAAAGAAGTATACAAGACACAATTGAAGCAAAATCGATTTTGATTCACTCGAATCAATGCATGAACATTATAGCCACGGTTTGCAAAAGATTGCATTCCTTATTTTATATAAATGTATTAGTTCATGAACAACCCGATTTTAGAATATAACCCACTCAAGTATGCAAATGGGTACGCATACCTAAGTAGCGGATTTGATCTGGGTTTGCCAGTATGCGAATGGGTATGCATATTGTCGTACACCACCAAACTCAATTGAATTCCCATACTTGAATTTACACCGGTACGCATACGGGTATGCATACTATGGTTCCCGGTCTTGGAATAACTTGCAACAGTTAGCATACAAGTACGCATACTGTGCTATATCCAATCATGGTTAATTGTTCTAAACTCCCATTTCAATCATTGAAACATTCTTAGAAGACGACAATAGCTGTCTCACACAAAATATTAGATTCAGAGCAATTTTCAAGTGATCAAATGATCAATACGAAACATTCCGAGTTTACACCAAATGAATGTCTCACACAAATTATATAAGATGTTACCAGGCGATTTTCACATGATTATCTTTTGACTTTCGTCAAAAATATAAGATGAACTTGGTTAAATCGAAATCTTACCAACACATATATTGAGAAATATGTAAGTTAGTCCAATATACCCAATATTTCGCTTAACAATCACACCCAATATTTCGCTTAACAATCTGTATGGACTAACTACAATATACTTTCAAGAGAATCAACTAGACAGTCAGACTCAATCTTAAGAAAAGTATATCCAAGAGTTATATCTCTATTTCTCAATTCAATCTGTAATCAAACAAATAGGAATTTGCGAGCCCGATTGAATATAAGAAATAACTTGGACGGTATCAAAAACCAATATCCAAGTGTCAATTAATTTAATCAACAACCCAAAGGTCGGATTCACAATTGATTGAACTTACGCACAACCTGTGATATTTCAATTATATAAAAATATAATGCGGAAAATAAATAACACAGACACCAGAAATTTTGTTAACGAGGAAACCGCAAATGAAGAAAACCCCGGGACCTAGTCCAGATTTGAACACCATAATGTTTTAATCCGCTACAGACACTAGCCTACTATAAGTTGACTTCGGACTGGAATGTAGTTGAGCCCTAACCAATCTCACACTGATCAAGGTACAGTCGCGTTCCTTACGCCTCTGAATCCCAGTAGGACTTTACGCACTTGATTTCCTTAGCTGATCTCACCCACAACTAAGAGTTGCTACGACCCAAAGTCGGAGACTTGATAAACCAATCTGTCTCATACAAAAAAGTCTATTAAAATAGATAAATATGTCTCCCACAGAAATACATATGATTTTTGTTCCGTCTTTTAATTAATCAAGGTGCACAGGAACCAATTGATAAAACGAACTTATATTCCCGAAGAACAGCCTAGTATTATCAATCACCTCACAATAATATTAATCGTATGGAAGCGAAACAAGATATTTTGGAATCACAAACGATGAGACAAAGATGTTTGTGACTTCTTTTAATCTTACCTATCGGAGATAAATCTCAAGCCAATCTTAGCAAATATAATACTCAATCACGATAGTAGAAGTAAGATTAGAACACGCAACTACAAAGAAAATAGTTGGGTCTGGCTTCACAATCCCAATAAAGTCTTCAAGTCGTTAACCTACATAGTTTTGGAGAAAACCTAAGGTTAAAGGAGAGTCGACTCTAGTCGCAACTAGTATCATACAGAAGGTGTGGGGATTAGGTTTCCCAGTTGCTAGAGTTCTCCCTTACATAGTTTTCAAATCAGGGTTTGCAATCTAAGTTACCTTGGTAACAAAGCATTCAATATTCACCGTTAGATGAAAAACCTTATTAGACTCAAGCTAATATCTTTCAACCGTTAGATCGAACTTATGAGCCATGAGACTGTATCTTTCAAAGAGAAGAGGTGAAGGACAATCTTGATCACAAATGAACATAAATAGTCTATGGGATGACTAAACCCTAAGGAAACTTTGAAAAAGTCTCCATGGTTCACGATCCATTATCTATCTTAACAACAAAATATTCACTTTCTCAGAATAGAATGATGAAAAATAACCAACAAATTTTACAGGACTTGAGCAACCTTGATGTAATCCTTATTCTCAAGTCAAAAATAAGGATACAAAACATTACTATGACTAGACAGTAATGGAGTGAACAAGGTGTTCACTTCTTGTGTCACATGGTGACATATCAAGGTTTGTTGGATAAACAGACTTACCTCGTCTGACTCTGATTCTTTTAGACTTTTTTTCGTACACAGGCGTTACTTGCTATTTCTCCAGAGTCAGATTCATCCTTTGCATGTCATTTTGAAGTTTGGCAATTCTTTTGTTGTTCTTCTTGAATTTCCAATACTTACTCTGAACATGACTTTCACTTCCACAAAATGAGCAAAATAGAGAAGAATTTTTGCTTTGTAGAGATGACTCATGTTTATCACAACAATCGAGATCATTTGTTCCTGAACCGGCTGGAACAAATGAGTTGATTGTGCTCACAGTCTTATTTTTGAACCCTAAACCTTTGGCGTTTCCAAAAGCCTTTTGACCAAACAACATTGCTAAAATCTTGTCGGAACTTCCTGACAACCTTTGTAGGTCACACTTGAGAGAATTAATCTCCTTTTCTTTGAGAGATAGGGTTCTGGTGAATTCATCATTAAGACAGTCAATCTCAAGAGTTTTCATCTGAAGTAATGATTCAAGTTTCTCCAACATAACCTTCAGTTGAGATTTTCCTGGTGAATTTCTTCACTTTTATCCAAGAATTCTTAAATCTCAGTGTCATACTCACATTCTGAACCATAATTTGAGTTAATGGAAACTTTTGCCGAAAAGGCTGAACATTCTGAACATACTTAGGGAGTATGTATAGTGTTGACACACTGAGATTTTTTTTTTTATGAACTGAATCATCAGAAGCATTAAAGAGAGAAGGCAGTCTCTCGGATCTCTTGCTTTTCTTCACAATATCCTTGATCTTTTGTGTAATTAGTGATCTGTTAGGATCAAATTGATTAGAACAACAATCATCAGCCCATGACAAGTTAGAAGATTCACTTGTAATGGTAACAGCATTGAACGCAGACGTTCTGACTGTATTCTGATCATCATCAAGTAATTTAACTTTCCAAAA
This sequence comes from Papaver atlanticum, assembly GCA_023531105.1. NCBI lineage: Eukaryota > Viridiplantae > Streptophyta > Magnoliopsida > Ranunculales > Papaveraceae > Papaver > Papaver atlanticum. Next base: position 2,489 of record JAJJMB010009482.1, on the reverse strand, counting down.
AGAGAATTTCTGGAAAGAGTATCAAGGTTATTTCCCTCAACGATGGCATGCTTCTTAGAATCGTATCTAGATGGCAGCGATCTGAGAATTTTCATCACAATGTCCTTTTCAGGAATAGTCTTACCCAATGCAAAAGATGCATTAACAATTTCATACACTTTGTGATTAAACTCATCAAATGAATCTTCATCTACCATACGAAGGTTTTCCCAATCAGAATTTAGGTTTTGAAGTCTAGCTTCCTTTTCACAGGTATTCCCTTCAAATACGGTTTCTAAGATATCCCAAGCATCTTTAGAACGAGTGCACGTAGTCACATGGTGCTGAAGATCTGGGGTAATAGCATGGATGATAGCATTTAACCCGTCAGAATTTTGCTTTGCAGCGAGAATCTCGGCAGGTTCATATGCACCAATATCCTTTGGAACAGTTGCATCGCCTTCTGCAACAACCGGAGGATTATAGCCATTAAAAACATAAATACATGATTGCAAATCACATGCTTGAAGAAAGGCACGCATAGCAATTTTCCACCATAAGTAATTCGAGCCATCGAAGACTGGTGGTACGTTTATAGAAATAGCACTTCTATCGATATTCAGATCGCTATAAACACAAATTTATAAGGTCTTAAACGTGTTTGCCTGCTCTGCTACCAATTGAAAAAGCGGGGGTCTAACAACCACACCTAATATTTTGTTCGGCAATCTGAATGGACAAACTATAATATAATTTTAAGAGAATATACTAGACAGTCAGACTCAATCTATAGAAAAGTATATCAAGGAGTTATATCTCTATTTCTAAATTCAATCTGCAAACAAACAAATAGGAATTTACGAGCCCGATTGAATAAGAGAAATAACTTGGATGGTATCACAAACCAATATCCAAGTGTCAATCAATTCAATCAACAACCCAAAGGTCGGATTCAAGAACTGATTGAACTTAACGCATAACCTGTGATATTTCTATTATATAAAAAACTATAATGCGGAAAAGAAATAACACAGACACCAGAAATTTTGTTAATGAGGAAACCGTAAATACAGAAAAACCCCGGGACCTAGTCCAGCTTTGAACACCACAATGTATTAAGACGCTACAGACACTAGCCTACTACCAATGAACTTCGGACTGGAATGTAGTTGAACCCTAATCAATCTCACACTGATCAAGGTACAGTTGCGCTCCTTACGTCTCTGAACCCCAGCATGATTCTACGCACTTGATTCCCTTAGTTAATCTCACCCACAATAAGAGTTGCTACGACCCATAGTCTAAGACTTGATAAACAAATCTGTCTCACACAGAAAAGTCTATTGAAATAGATAAATCTATCTCCCACAGAAATACCTATGATTTTTGTTCTGTCTTTTGATCAATCAAGCTGCACAGGAACCAATTGATAAACCGGACTTATATTCCCGAAGAACAGCCTAGTATTATCAATCACCTCACAGTAATCTTAATCGTATGGAAGCGAAACAAGATATTGTGGAATCACAAACGATGAGACGAAGATGTTTATGACTACTTTTAATCTTACCTACCGGAGATAAATCTCAAGCAAATCTTAGCAAAGATAATACTCAATCACGATAGTAGAAGTAAGATTAGAACACACAACTACAAAGAAAATAGTTGGGTCTGGCTTCACTATCCCAATGAAGTCTTCAAGTCGTTGACCTTCATGGTTTTGGAGAAAACCTAAGGTTAAAGGAGAATCGACTTTAGTCGCAACTAGTATCACACAGAAGGTGTGGGGAATACGTTTCCCAGTTGCTAGAGTTCTCCCTTATATAGTTTTCAAATTAGGGTTTGCAATCTAAGTTACCTTGGTAAAAAAGCATTCAATATTCACCGTTAGATGAAAACCTGATTAGACTCAAGCTAATATCTTTCAACCGTTAGATCGAACTTAGCTTGTTATACACAAATGAAATGTACCTTCATTTAGGTTTGAGTAACCGTACCTAAACGTATACACTAGGTTGGCTCAACAATAGTTAACCAAAGTTAGCCTTATTCATCTTAACCACAACTAGTTCAAATGACTCAAATGAAACTAGTTATAGAGTTGTTCAATTGCTATATTCTCATAGAAGTATACAAGAACACAATTGAAGCAAAATCTGTTTTATTCACTCGAATCAATTGATGAACATTATAGCCATGGTTTGAAAAAGATTACATTCCTTATTATATAAATGTATTAGTTCATGTCACAACCGATTCTAGAACTTTAACCACTCAAGTATGCAAACGGGTACGCATACTTAAGTAGCCGGACCAAGTTTGGGTTCGCCAATATGCGAACGGGTATGCATACCTCCAAACTCAACATAAATTCACTGACCCAAACCTTACGCCAGTACGCGTACCGGTATGTGTACTTAGGTACCCGGACTTTCACAAACCAACAGGTACGCATATGGGTATGTGATAGACGCATTTATGTGTCTATTTTCATCTCTTTTATGTATAGT
>JAJJMB010009481.1:0-10026 GCA_023531105.1 Papaver atlanticum | reverse complement strand
AACAGTTCACCACCAGACTCTTGTCTTGAGCTTAACCCATCTTCTGTGTTGTTCTCAACTCTCAAACCTCTACCAATTCCAGCCATGAATCGGCAGTAGAAACCATCTATTCATCTTGATTCATCTCCCTGAACATCAATTTCTTCAACCCTTGTAAACATCAACAGCGACCCATTCTTTATAATCCCGTGAATTTCTTCTTGTTCTTTCTTTGAGAATCGAATTCAGAAACCCTCATATTTCAGATCCCCAAATCAATAGCAACAATGCTTCAAACCATAATTTCCTTCTTAATTTCTGCTGCATCAGAGCTTCAACAGCAACAGTGAAATCTTGGATCTCCATCTCTCTCTGTTCCTCTGTAACAGCTTCATCAGTTCTCTTTTACAACAACGACCGACTTTCCTCTCTTGATTTCAGGTTGAGAAAGTGAAGTAAAGATAATGAGACACTGAATTTTAGGTTTAGTGTAGGAATGGGGATGGATATACCCACTAAGGTGAAGTACATAGGGGAACCCAGAATGACTCTAGGCACTCGTGACTAGGACAAGGGCCAACCAAATGGCATCCCTTATGTTGACTTAGCTCGACTCCCATGTCACTCGCCTGCGCCCTTATGCTCCCAATTGAACGCTTTGTTCTTCTTTCGAGTTCCTCCACAAACAGCAACCGTCTCTTATTTCATAGATTCACTTCTTCTCTTCAATGTCTCTTCGTCACTAAAGATGCCATGCTTTTCAGACAATAATTTGCATCACTAAAGTTGGCATGCTTTTAAGATAGAGATGAAGAAATAAAAGAAAATAATGAGAAATAATTTCTCCTCCAACAGCAGTTGCACTTGAAATGACACTTGTGCCTTGTTTCTTCTTCTTTTATTCCAAATGACTCCAAAGTACCTAAAAACTCGAAAGAAAACATAAGATACATAATTTACAAGAAACTTAGCAAAGAAAGCATAAACAATAAATAATATCAAGGTGTTTTAGACACCTATCAAATTCCCCCACACTTAGACTTTGCTAGTCCTCGAGCAAATCAAACAAAACAATTCTAAAACATACATACAACTCCGTTTCGTCAAGGTTACAGTCACACTTAGCATGTATAACAAGCCTTTGAACCCCTAGGTGTCCCTACTGGATGAGTTTTAGTCTCGTGAAGGTTTACAAGAGGTGTACCTACAAAACCTTTTACTACAAATTCCAGCTATCTGTGAAAAATCTATGAACGAATCCAAAATGACTACAGGAGGAGGTACCTTGATGCAAATCCAATTCATATATAAGTAAATAAAGCTGTACTTAGAAAGTCGAACAAACCACAATACTCGGAAATCTAACTAACCACAATCACACATGAATAGATTAAGAAAATGGATATAGAGATAGATGTTTGCGAATGTTGACTAAAGTGAATGGTGTTTCCCATATTTGTCTGAAGGTCACCGCCAAGATGAACATATGACCTAATGGATTGAGATACTGGTCTGAATTCTAATATCAACTCAGCTGGCATATACAAGGGAACCAGTGGTCAATAATCCTAATTCTAGATCAACTCGGCTGGCAAATACAAGGGAACCAACGGTCGATTTATTAATTGAACAATGATAATAATTAAATTTTCTTTTTTTTTTTTTTTTTTTTTTTTTCACTTTCCTTTTCTTTTTCCTCTTTTTTTTGTTTTTTTTTTGATTTGACAACATGATTAGATCTTTTGGATCCAAGCGCATGCTTCTTGTCAGCAGATTACATGGTAATTCCCGTGGATCTTGCGTTCCACGCTTGTTTAGGCGACGGAGACAGGGACAACACACACATATTGTTATCCAAGTGTCATTTTTTGTAATATATAATCCGATTGGTCTAATTGATCTGGGTTTTTTTTTTTTTAGTAACTCAATCACTCTATTTCATCCTAGCAGTAATAACAATTCGATGTCAGTGACCTACCAAATCACTTAGAGAAACAAAAAGTTTTCAAAAATAAAAACAGAAGGTGATATGGTGACATTCCGAGATATGGTAACAACTATCATGTTATTTCTAACACCTGAGCTCTGTCCGTCCTTTTAGTTAATGGGTTCCTCAACTCCTGCAATCGAGATGGTTCCATCCACTTATATTGGTAGTGTCATCCTAAAGGTACAAGTTTCTAGATTTCGGAGTTTATAAAGAAATTTTTTTTCTTCTATTTTTCTAAATTTTTTTTAAACTAAAGGCAACAAACTCTACAAATTATATCCACATTACATAAATACTCATAAATACTCCCCCCACACTTAAACTTTGCATCCTCAATGTAAAATTTAGTAATTCAAAGTAAAGTTTAAGATGAGAAATTCCTAAAATGATATGCAAAATAAAGATAAAATGCTTAAAAATAAAAAGATAAAGATACAAAACCGGTGGGTTGTCTCCCACTTAGCCCTTGGTTTAAAGTCGTCATCCCAACTTTCAGCTCCAATTACTCCTCCATAGGGAGTGGATCACTCAATGTGGCCATATCCTGATTCTCCGTCACAAATTGTTCATAGTATGGTTTCAAACGATGGCCGTTGACCTTGGAAACCAGACCTGTTTTGGGACTAATAATTTCAACTGCAGCATGAGAGAACATTAGTAACAACAAATAGTCCAATCCATCTGGACCTAAGTTAACCCGGAAATAATTTAAGACGAGAATGGAATAAAAGAACTTTCTGCCCTACTTCAAAACTCTTTCGGGAAATCATTTTATCATGGAAAGCTTTGGTCTTTTATTCGTAAATGCGTGAACTTTCATATGCATCATTGCGTATCTCTTCTAACTCATTGAGTTGAAGTTTCATATGTTCACCAGCTGCATCTAATTCCATATTACATACCTTGATAGCCCAATAAGCTTTGTGTTCAAGTTCGACGGGAAGATGGCAAGGTTTACCATAGACAAGCCTAAAAGGAGACATACCGATGGGTGTCTTGTAGGCTGTCATATATGCCCATAATGCATTATTGAGTCTATAACTCCAATCCTTCCTTGAAACGTTCACCGTCTTCTCTAGGATGGACTTAATCTCCCAGTTGGAAATTTCAAATTGACCGCTCGTTTGTGGATGATACGGTGTGCCAACTTTATGAGAAATATTATATTTCTTTAGAAGAGCGTGGAAGGATCTCTTGAATTGCGAACCTCCATCACTAATCACCACTCGAGGTGTACCAAATCTAGAAAAGATATGTTCCTTCACAAACTCACAAACAACTTGAGAATCATTAGTAGGGGTGGTTTTAGCTTCCACCCACTTAGAAACATAATCTACAGCAAGAAGTATATAAAATTTCCCATTGGAATTCACAAAAGGCCCCATAAAATCGATACCCCAAACATCAAAAATCTCAACAGCGAGAATTGGTGTTTGCGGCATTTGGTTTGTAGCACCTAGATTGCCTGTCCTTTGACACCTATCACAAGCCTTGCAAAATAAATATGCATCCTTAAACAATGTAGGCCAATAAAAACCACTTTCGAGAACCTTGAGGACTGTCCTCTTGGCTCTGAAATGGCCACCACAAGCATATGAATGGCAAAAATTTAGAATTGATTGGAACTCGGATTTGAGTACGCACCTGCGGATCATTTGATCGGAGCAATGCTTCCACAAATAAGGTTCATCCCATATATATTGCTTGGCAACCTTCTTTAGCTTGTGTTTCTGAAATGTAGACATGGAGCTAGGTACTTGTCCCGTCACCAAGAAGTTAACAATATCAGCGTACCATGGAGTTGTGCCAACAACCGCAAAGAGTTGCTCATCCGGGAAACTATCATGCAAAGGAATCGCATCTTCGGACAAAACCAATCTTCTTAGATGATCCGCTACGGTATTCTCACTGCCCTTCTTGTCTTTGATTTGCATGTTGAACTCTTGAAGAAGGAGTATCCACCTTATGAGCCTTGGCTTAACATCCTTCTTTGTTAGCAAGTATCGTAGTGCAGCATGGTTGGAGAAAACAACCACTTTCGTACCCACTAAATAAGATCTAAACTTCTCTAGTGCAAACACTATGGCCAAGAGCTCCTTTTCAGTAGCGGAGTAGTTGATTTGCGCTCCATTGAGAGCTCTAGAAGAATAATAAATGGCATATGGGACTTTACCATCTCGTTGTACCAACACGGCTCCAACGACATAATCACTAGCATCGCACATCAACTCAAATGGCTTACTCCAGTCCAATGGTGTGATGATTGGTACGGTAGTCAACAACTCCTTCAAGGTGTCAAAAGATTCCTTACATTCCTTGTCACAATCAAAGGCCACATCTTTCTGCAAAAGTCTACACAGGGGCATTGCAATCTTGGAGAAATCCTTGATGAATCTCCTATAAAAACCTGCATGACCAAGAAAAAAGCGAACCTCACTCACAGTTGTGGGGTATTGTAAGTTCCGAATCAAATCTACCTTAGCCTTTTCCACTTCTAACCCCCTAGAGGATATAACATGGCCTAGCACAATCCTATGATTCACCATAAAGTGACACTTTTCCCAATTAAGCACAAGATTAGTTTCTACGCATCGTTTAAGAATAAGTGCAAGGTTATCTAAGCACTTGTCAAAAGAATCACCATACACGCTAAAATCATCCATGAACACTTCTATGATGCTTTCCACATAATCTGAAAATATACTTACCATACAGCGTTGAAAAGTGGCTGGAGCATTACACAAGCCAAATGGCATATGTCTATACGCAAAAGTGCCAAAAGGACAAGTAAACGTCGTCTTTTGTTGAACTTCCGGAGCTATTACAATCTGGTTATAACTTGAAAAACCATCAAGAAAGCAATAGTGAGAGTGTCCAGCCAACCTTTCAAGCATTTGATCAATAAATGGTAATGGAAAATAGTCCTTTCGGGTGGTAGAGTTGAGCTTTCGGTAGTCAATGAAAACTGTTCAACCGGTCTGGATTCTAGTTAGAACCAAGTCATTGTCTTCGTTTTTCACCACTGTGATTCCGGACTTCTTTGGAATGACTTGAACCGGGCTCACCCATTTGCCATCGGATATGGGATAGATAACCCCGACATCCAACAACTTTAGGATTTCTTTCTTGACTACTTCCATCATTGGAGGGTTCAAGCGACGTTGAGCTTCTCTTGTTGGTTTTGCCCCCTCCCCAAGAAGTATTCGGTGCATACATGTGGAAGGACTGATTCATTTGATATCGGAAATGGTCCACCCAATGGCAGACTTGTACTCTCTTAGCACTCGAACAAGTTTCTCCTCTTTCACCTTGGTAAGGTCTTTGGAAATGATCACCGGTAACTTTTCCTTATCACCTAAATATATGTATTTGAGGTGATCCAGAAGAGGTTTCAACTCACTAGGTGCCTGCACAATCGATGGTAAAAGTTTCTCATTAGTAAGCGGCAAGGAAACATAAGAAGCATTATACTTTTGTGGAACTTCTTGTAATGAGTTAAGAGCTAAAACAGCCTCTTTAAGTTCATCACACATAGACAGTTCACTTTCAAGGTCTTCGTATTTTCCATAACCTAAACTCTCCACTATGGTGTTTTCTAAAGCACCATCCCAATTCAATTCAAAAATCTGTTGAGCTAGAGAATCAATAATATCAATTGAAAAACAGGAATGCACATCACTAGGATATTGAAGCTTATGATTTCATCATCAAATTCCATAGTTAAAGCGCCTTTAAAAACATCTATCTTTATTTTTACGGTTCACATGAATGGTCTACACAACAGCAAGGGAGTAAACGATGGTGAATCTTCGTCCATCATGTCAAGAACATAGAAATCCGCCGGAAATATGAGTTGATTAACCTGCACCAAAACATCTTCAATAACCCCTTTCGGGTAAGTATTAGACCTATCAGCAAGTTGTATAACAATACCGGTATCTTTAAGAGGACCAAGATTCAATGATTCATAAATGGAGGTAGGCATAACATTAATGGATGCTCCTAAATCTAACAAAGCACGTTCAAACCTGATTTTACCAATAGTACATAGTATGGTGAAACTACCGGGATCTTTCAACTTAGGTGGGAGTTTCTTTTGAAGATATGCCGAAGCATTCTCCCCCACACTCATTACCTCATTACCGGTTAATTTTTTCTTGTTAGTGCACAATTCCTTCAAGAACTTGGCATATCGAGGAACCTGCCTTATCATCTCAATTAGTGGAATGTTCACCTCAATCTTCTTGAAGATCTCCCAAATCTCTTGGTATAACGACTCCTTGTTCGACTTCGCAAACCTGCTAGGAAAAGGTGGAGGAGTAACATAAGTAGAAACACGAGTTTTAGAGTTAGAATTTGTTACCGGATCATCCTTATTAGGGGCTGTTTCACCCTCTTATTTTTCTAGATCATGTTCATGGGACACCGATAATGTTGCCGGTTTCTCTACTTGCTTCCCACTTCGTAGCTCAATAGCATTGGAATTCTCTTTATGATTCAGTGGTTGTGAAGGAAGCTTTCCTTCTGCTTGTGCTTCCAATTTGCTAACGGTAGTAGCTAGTTGACCCATTTGTATTTGAATGTCCTTCATAGCCATCTCCGTCTTTTGCTTATCTTGCACCATTGTGTTGAAAATAAGATTCAACTTGTCATCTATACTCGTGCCTTGAGTTTCTTGACGTGGCTTTTGCAAGAATTGATATCCACCTTGTTGATTAAAAGGCGGATTGGAAACTACAGCTTGCTTGTTGGCGTAGCTGAAATTAGGATGATCACGCCAACCCGGATTGTATGTGCTGGAATACGGGTCATATCTTGGCCTTTGCTGATTTTGGTACATAGCACTTGCTTGCTCAACATCTTCGGTGTGTGATGATGGTATGACGGCAACTGCTATTTGTTGCATCAGCCTTTCCATGTTACCCATTCTATGTTCCAAATGTGAAGAATCACCAACTTCATTCACTTTCCTTACCACTGGTTCACCTCGAGTGTAGAATTGTTGAGTGTTTGCAGCCATGTTCTCTAACAAGCTTGTAGCTTCCGCAATGGTCTTGTTGGTGAGTGCACCACCACTTGCGGCATCAATCAAATTTCTCTCATTAGAAAGCAACCCCTCGTAGAAGTATTGAATAACGAGTTGATCGCTAATTTGATGGTGTGGACAGCTAGCTAGAAGTTTCTTGTACCGCACCCAATACTCATAGAGAGTCTCTCCGGATACTTGCCTAATACCACAAATCTCCTTGCGAATCACTGCTGCTTTTGATGCTGGAAAATACTTCTCAAAGAACAATTTCTTCATCCCATTCCATGTGGTTATGCTTCCAGGGGGTAAGTAAAAAAACCATTCTCCTGCAGCATCTATAAGGGAGAAAGGAAAAGTTGTCATCATAGCCATATCGCATCTGCAGTTGCTTGCTTCAAACTAGTCAAAACATGATGGAATTGTTGCAAGTGATGATTAGGATCTTCTCCCGCTAAACCACTGAATTTGGGCAGCAAGTGAATCAATTGCGGCTTCAACTCAATGGTTCCATTCAGCTGAATACATAAAGGATGCTAATCAAGGTTTGGAGAAGTGAGCTCCTTGAGTGTTCTTGGAGCAGGTGGTCGACCTCCCATTGTGTTGTCTTCCTCTTTGTCTGAGTCCGAGAATTCACTTGGTGAAGAACTAGGAGGAAGTGGAGTATTCACTGCACGAATGAAATCTTTTAGCAAAGTTCCCGAACGAAGACGTATACCAATAGGACTTGGACTTCCCTCTCCACGTATTCACCAAAGAAACAGTACCTGAAAATCAGATTCTAAGAGATTGATTTAGTAAACTTAAATTGTAACTAAAAGCAAAAATAAAAACTAAGAATAAAAATAACAACTAAACTTGCCACTGCCTCCCCGGCAGCAGCGCCAATTTTGACGAGGTGTTAACTAGCAAATAATAATTTTCTACTTCTCTTTACACTAGCAAGTAATATAATGAAAGCAGATTCGTCCTAAGGGAGGTATTGAGCAAAAGTTGTTATAAAAGTATTCTTAGCAAAGAAGATTTTTGTTGTAGAAATTCTGAAAATCACAAAGTTGTATTCAAATAAGAGATTAGATTGATTAAGGATTCATTCTCGACCACGAAACATAAACCAAATCGATATATAGAACGTTCTTCGCATTATCTCGTTACTAACAACCCAAAATAATTAGTACGCTCAATTATCCCGTTATTATCTCTTAAGCTCACCGGACACGGAAGCGCTCGACTACCGGATTCTACTTATTCAAGATACCTAGAGGTACGCTTACTAGGTATGATTTAAACAAGTGCTCCAAATTTTATGAGATAAGGTTACTCCTAGTGATGAACTCAAAAGCATGAACCACCTACTAGTGTCAATTTCTACATATGGGTACTTAACAAAGTCCCATCATCAATGCCCATATATATCTACTTGTGTTTATATTTCTAGACAATTACGGGTCGAAGAAAAAATCTAAACTAGCAATAGGATTATGAATCAACCATTTAATTTCGAACTTAAACAATCAACAAATAATCCATAAACATTATTGGTAAAGTAGAAATCAAACAATAACGAAACTTGCGAGAAAACGAACTATTGCATATCAATCATGAGTTCATATTTCGGGTTTTGAAATCACCCTCAATCAAAGATTGTTTTAGCTACTCATAAAAATGGAGTTCATCATCAATAATAATTGAAATAAAAAAGATAAAAAATAAATATGAAAGCAAACCCTAGTTGCGGCTATCTTCGAAAATTCCAAGTATTAGAATACGTGATATTCTAAGTTGTAGAAGACTTTCCTTTTGTAGCTCCTCTTGTTCCAAAATTAGGTCTAGTCTTCAAAGGTCCAATAGGTAGAAGTCCATCAAGCCCAAGTATGATAATACCCATGTGAAAATATGTCCCAAAAGCTGATGCCGGAAAACTGGTACCACCGCCTGAAGTTGACCGGCAAATCCACCGGAAACTATCTCAGGTGACCAGCAAAGTCAAACCGGTTATCGGTTAACCGGGTCAAACGAGTCAACTTGGGAAGTCAATTGAATCACACCGAGTCAATGAGTCAGAAGAATGAGTCAGGTTCTGTTAGCTGACTGGTTTTGATCTGAATTAGTTAGGCCAGGGACAGTTGCAGTCTTGCACAGGCTGAGTTGCACAATGATTGCACTTCACCCTCAGTTATAGCCATGGTGGCGCTTCACTCCTCATTTTCAGCTCATACTTCTGCAGCTCACTTGCACTATTATTGCCAGCACCAGTTACAGCTTCGCCTCCATCGCCATTCAATTATTCCATGTATACCCATGACTGATATTCCATTCATCACTGACTCAACACCTTGACTGTCATAGCTCGTCTCCGCCTGCAGTCTCCTAGCCATCAGCTCATAACCACCTAGTCCACCTATTTGCAATTGCAGCTGCAACCAAGCTGTACCATGCCTCAAAGACAACTCTAAATCCATTTATCCAGCACATACACCAACACAGCTTCCCTGACTTCATCCAAACATACATCTAAGATTCATTGTTTCACCTCATTCCATTCACGGCTCCATAGTCTCTACTGCCAATAACCTTCCCATCTGCCAAGTCTTGATCCATAATACCCACAGCAACAACATATTCATTTTCCCTGAGTAAACAGCCTCAATTACCCTGTAAAACATTCCACCAATCACTCCCATTTAGCTATAGAATTCAGTGGTAGCACCCGCGTTTATCTTCCTTGTACATACTCACAACAGCAGTCCATCACTCATAACCCATTCATTCAGTTCAAATTCATCTATAGCACAATCAAGCCGTCAACATCACCTACAAGACACCATCCTATTCATTGGTTCACAGCCACAGTCATTTACATCTCAGCAACACAATCAAACCCTGACTTTAGATTCACCCTATTTCCATTTCTCAATCCCATGAAGATCAACAGAAGCAGCACCTCCATATCTCCTTCTCTAATTTCTGAGTTAATCTTTATCAACAGTTCACCACCAGACTCTTGTCTTGAGCTTAACCCATCTTCTGT
>JAJJMB010009474.1:2054246-2109129 GCA_023531105.1 Papaver atlanticum | reverse complement strand
TTTGTTGGATAAATAGCTTCCTCTATCGCCTCAGCAATGGGGTTTAGCTCCTCATATTAATCACTTGCTCAAAGTACATGTTTATAGCTCAAAAGTTGATTAAAAGAGTAAAAGAATACACTGTAGTCGCTAAAGGTCTAAAACAGGAGAAAAAATCGTCGGTAAAGGTCTTCTGTAACTGCAGGAAGGAAACTGTTTATAAACGTTACTTAGCTGTTGCTGTTGAACTATGATACTCGTCTGCGACTGTTTCTCGTGCGTCTTATGTTCTTCGTGTTCTTCAGCAGCAGCAGCAGAACCACTTTCTGCAACTTTGATTTCTCGGCTCTGTGGTGTTCTAAACTTCCCCTAACTTTTGACACCCCTTCTATATGACCCAACCAATCTATTTATATCAAAAGCAGCGATTAAATCTCTTCAAAATCTTCCAAAATCTCTTCCTTTCTCTTCACGGCAAAGTTGCGGCAATTTCTTGTTTTACTTGTTTCACGGGTTTCTGAGCTTTCCAACTTATCCCAAACTCTTTCTTAGATAGAAACGTATCTTTGGAAAGAAAATCTTGCCTTTAGTCTCCCTAAAATTCCAAAAATAATTCATCACAGACCCGTGTAAACTCATCCTCTGTTTTGCTCTAATTCGATCTCTAGACAATTTGGGTTCAATCCAAAGACTTTACCTGGCCTGTTTAGGACTAAGGAGTAAACCCAATCAATTTCAGCCCTTTAATCTCCATAAAAATCGATCAAAACTCCAACCCTAATTCTGTCCGTGAGAGCCATGTTTTCCCGCCAATTTTCTGTTTTTAATTTTGAGAAGAAAGTGACCTCCACCTATCCAGTCCTGGTCTGTGTTTAGTAGATGCTTGGAAATGGGTTACCCCTTATCCAAAGTGAGAGTCCGAATAGAAAATTTCCCCCAGGTGCCTTTAACAACTTTTCGAGCCAATTTCGCCGCAAAAGCTTATTTCTCCAAAAACTCCTACAAAGAGATAAAATACCAAAATAAGTACAAAAATGGGTACTAACAATATACATAATAGAGATGAAAATAGACACATAAATGCGTCTATCAGGAAGTTCTCTCTTATTGGTAGATTACACTCTACAAAAAATCAAATTTAATGAGGCTGCAGTAACTATATCAAATCTGGAGTATGGGAGGTTTCTAATAAAATTTTGAAGGTAAGACACTGGATTTCGAATATTCTTCCTTCTAGTCAAAGAACATCAAAAGCAATGGTGTGGCTGAGGCTTCCGGGTCTTGGTCTAGAATTTTGGAAGGAGAAAATTTTGTTTACAATATGCAGAAAACTTGGAACACCAAATAAAGTTGATAATGCAGCTATTAATTGTGAAGTTGGATATTATGCCAATGTGTTGGTTGAAATAAATTTTGCTCAGTCAATTCCAAACAATGTATGGATTGGCACTAAATTTGGTGGTTTTTATCAAGATGTCTTAATTCCAGAGTGTCTTAAATTTTGTTCTTCCTGCAAGATTGTTGGCTACTTGGTTACTGAATGTAGAGTAGAGGAACAGAAGCGCAAAGCAAAACAGCAAACTACTATACAAGCTCCAGCAAAAAATCAAGGTGCTAAACATGTTGATCCTATTTCATTTGATATTTACAATAACTCAGAAACTATGGAGGTAGACTCTGTTGTTCTTTCTATTCAGCCAACTAATCTGATAATGGAAACGCAAGTTGAACAAATCCCAGATACTGGAAGATTTATCCCTTTAAACACTGAGGATATTAATGAAAAATTAGTGGAAGAATAAGTTATTATGGAAGTACCAAAAATTCTGAAACTTACAGAAGACAATGCTTTGCAAAACAGTGTGGTTAAGTATATTAATGGCACCAGAGAGAAAGTTACAGAGGAAAGTATTCCTGTCACAACATGGGCTAATATAGTGGAGAAGGAAATTGTGTCTTCCTTTGGTAAAAATACTTCCATTCCAAGTTCTTCTATTTCCAAAAGTTCTCCTGAGCACAACACAGTCATTAAGCAAGTGTCAGTCAACACTAAGTACAATTTTAGGAAAAATTCAGGGAAAGGGGGTACCAAACACCCTCAATCCATCAAATGAATATATTATATTTGGAATATTAGGGGCTTTAGAAGATCTAGAGCTCAAGACAAGTTGTGGTCTTTAGTTAATCAATTCAGTCCTTCTTTAGTTAGAATAGCTGGGCCTAAAGTATTTTGTAGTGCTTCATTCTGCAACAAATTGAATTTACCAAGGATGGAAAAAATGGTAATTCATAATTCTTCTTTTTCTAATAAAAAGGGAAATATATGGTTGTTTTAGAATAAAAGTATTGCTACTCCTCAGGTGGTATCAATGTCTAGTCAGATGATTACAATTAGTATTGGTGATGTCTTGGTATCTGGTGTACATGCACATGTTGGAATTATTCAGAGAATATTTCTATGGTCAGAGATGGAACTGATTAGTGATTTGAATAAACCTTGGATTGTTCTTGGTGATTTTAATGTAATAACTTCTGCAGATGAGAAAATTAGTGGCAGAAGTCCTAATAAAACTACAATGTTGGATTTCATAACTTGTATGAATAATTGTGGACTAATTCATGCTCCTAAAACTGGCTTACAACATTCATGGTCTAATTGTCAACATGGAAAAAACAAAATTCTCTGTAACTTGGAAAGAGTTGTATTTAATCAGCAATGGCTTCAAAGTTATAGTGACTGGGGGTATAAAGTTTGTTTGAGAATGGTTTCTGATCATGCTACACTTCTAGGAAGCTGTGCAAGTATTCCCAAACCAAAGAATTCACCAACAAAAATTCAAAAAATGTGGATATCTCATCCTAACTTCCTTCAAGTAGTATCTGAAAGCTGGCTGGAAGATGTAACTGGTGATCCTGCATTTGTTTTCTTACAAAAATTAAAAAAGATGAAAAAAGTGTTAAATGACTGAAATTGGAATGTTTTTGGGAATGTTGAAGTGAAGATTAAGGAAGCTGAAGAAAAAGTGAAAGAAGCAATGATATTATCAGATGCAAACCTTTTTGATGACAATGCTTTGAACTCTCTAGTGGAAGCTCAAAATGAATATTCAAGCAGAGAAGTTCAAGCAAGCACATTAATGAAACAAAAACCTAGAACTAAGTGGATTAAAGATGGTGCAGCTAATACTGGATTCTTCCATGCCAATCTAAAAATCAGAAAAGCTCAAAACCAAATCAGTGAGATTGAAGAATCAAATGGAAATATTATTTTAGATCAAACTAAAATAGCTGATGAATTGGTTCATTTCTTTGAGAAGAAGTTTGAATTTAAGAAGTTTGCATAGATAATAGTCTTCTGGATGTTATTCCTCATGCAATGACTAATGAAGACCAAACATATTGGAAGAAACCCCTTCTTCAGATGAAATTAAAATAAGAATTTTTGATATGGATCCAGAAAGCTCACCTGGTCCTGATGGATTCTCTGGATTTTTTTACAGAAGCTGTTGGCATATCATTCAAGATGATTTTATCAAATTCATCGGTTTTGCTGGAATAGGAAGTTCATCCCCTAGGGATTAAATTCCAATTTTTTGGTTTTACTTCCAAAAGCTCAAGGAGCAAAAACAGCAAGCCAGTTCAAGCCCATTGGATTAAGCAATGTAAGTTTTAAAATCTTCACTAAAATAATTACAACAAGATTAAGTAGTGTCATAGGAAAACTTATATCTCCTCAACAAGCTGCATATGTTAAGGGTAGAAGTATACATGAACAAGACCTTCTTGCATCTGAGTTGGTTAATGAAATGAAAAAGAAAAAGAAAAGAAGAGGTGGAAATGTAGGTCTTAAATTAGATATATCTCAAGCATATGACTCTGTCAGCTGGACATTTCTCACTAAAGTACATCTCAAATATGGATTATCATCTTCTTGGTACAATTGGATATTAACTTTACTTCAATCTACTAAAATTTCTGTTTTGATCAATGGTGGTCCATGTGGTTTTTCCTGTATTGGAAGGGGCTTGAAGCAAGGTGATCCATTATCACCTCTATTATATGTTCTTATGGAGGATGTTCTAAGAAGAAATATTACTCATTTGGTGGAAAGTGGAAAGTTAATCCCAATGATGTATTTATCTTCTGCAATGGTGCTAAGAAAAGTTTAGATAGTCTAATGTCTTTACTTGACAACTACCTATCCAACTCTGGACAAATAAATAAATTGAAAAGCAAATGCTTTGTGGATGGTGTTTGTGAAGGCAGAAAGCATCAAATTGGTGAGAGAATAAATATGGAAATAAAAAAATTCATAATTCTTGTTCCTGGCAGAGTCAAAACTTCTATAGTGTGGCATTTGGTTGAGTTATTTCAGAGTAAATTAGCAGCTTGGAAGGGGAGATTATTGTCATTTCAAGATAGGCTTGTTCTCATTAAATCATTTCTTTACAGTGTTCCTCTGTATAATACGGCAATATACAGATGGCCTACTTCTGTGATCAAAATATCTGAGAAAATTATGAGGAATTTCTTGTGGTCTGGAGATAGTGAAGTGAGAAAATTCAAAACTTTATCATGGAAGAAAGTATGTACTCCCTTAAGTGAAGGTGGTCTGGGAATAAGAAGACTTGAAACTGTGAATAAGGTTCTCTTAATGAAAATGTTGTGGAAAATAATGAATTCCAAGGATGAATGGGCTAGGTTCTTCTTAGCTAAGTTTATTGATAAAAATGGTCAATGGTGTTATAACTGGAAGCAATCCACTGTTTGGTCTGGCTTGAAATGGGCATGGCAAAGTCTAAAGAATGACATCAGATGGTGCATTGGTGATGGAGCTAACATTTCAGTGTGGTTTGATAATTGGTTTGGAAACATTCCTATAATTTATGATATTGATCTTACTGATTTTGTTGAAGAAAACATTACCATGAAGGTTAAAGATCTGCTAGAAGGAAGGACTTGGAACATCCCAGATGAAATGCTGCATTACTTCAACAGTTCCTCATTACCTTAGGTTAGTGGAGAAAATTATATTATGGTATGGAGTGGTAACATCAAAGGTATGTTCCCAACTTCTTCAGCTGTAGAAAAAATTAGACTGAGAGAGCCTAAGGTGCCTTGGCCATCTTTTATATGGAAATCATTCTTGCACCCAAGTATAGCCAGCAACATATGGAAATTACAACACAAAATCTATGTTGATGATGATATAATGAATAGTAATGGGTTTGAAATGGTTGTATATGCAAAGAAGAACAAGATTGTATGAACCATAACCTTTGGGACTGTAATTTCAGTGTGTAGATTTGGTATTGGATATGCTCTATTTTTTATTATCTAAGCCAACATCTTTTGAAGATATTTGCAAAGCAGCTCAAAGTAATAGCCCCTTGGTCAAAGAAATTTGGATGACTGCAGCTTGTACAATCATGAAAGAACTTTGGTTTCAAAGAAATAAAAAACTATTTGAAGAAATTGAACCTGACCTAAACAGTTTCAAGAGAAGAATATGGCAAACAGTGCATGAGAGTGGTTGCAGAATAAAGGGTTCAAGATGGGGGGAGTCGTATGATCAGCAAATCATTGATTTCTTCAAGATGGGTGTCATATTTTCTAAATACAACTGCATCAAGGCTTGTCATTGGAGCTCTCCAAAACAGGGATATTTGCTTTTTTGGTGTGATGGTTCTTCATTTGGGAACCCAGGAAATGTAGGATTTGGCATCATTGCCAGGGATGAACATTGTAGCACTATTGGCACTCTGTCAGGTGGGTTGGGAATTACAACAAATTATATAGCTGAATGCTTTGCTATTTTATGTGCTATTGAATGGGATAATCTCCTAAATGCCACCAGAGTAATTATCAGGTCTGACTCTAAGTCAGTTATACATAAATTTAGCACAGGGATGGTTTCTTAGTTTTTAAAAACAAGATGGAGGAATGTTGTAAGGCAAATGGAAGATATAATCTTTGAACATTGTTATCGTGAGATTAAATTTTCTGTTGATTCCTTAGCTAAAAGGGGAGAAGAATTGAATGCAGTGGACAGAGTAGTGCACACTGGAAGACTATGTTTTTTAAAGCGCATAGAAATGCCTGGCACTGTCTATTACAGATTTGTCTAGTTAGTTATATTTTGGGCCTGCTGTTTTGGGCTTTGTATTTTTATTTTCTTTTGGTCTTAAACTTTGTGATTCTTTTGCCCTTCTATTAAGGGAGGAAAAGAACAGGTTGCAGGAGCAAAGATCATGTACAACACGTGCGGCCTCAACATCAAGGACAAGCAGGAGCACGTCACGGTGTAGTCGATCAAATCATAGAGATAACCGCGTAGAGCAACCATTGAATAACAACTTTGATGAGCATTTTAATATAGGCGATAACATGCAGGAGCAACGCGGTCATAACCGCATGGAACAACATCACAGAGAAGATCGATACGAACCACAAGGCGAAGATAATCGCACTTATGATGATGAGGAAGAAAATATGGAAGAAGGAAGAAGAATATTGCAAGGGCGAATCCAGATGCCTTATCGAAATCTATATCATCAGCAAGTTGAAGATCTTGAGGGCGATAATGAAGCGCAGGTTAACATCAGAAATGAAAGGCGTAGACGCGGGAGGGAAGATGCAGAAGAGCGGGAATTTCAAGAAGCGGTGCGTCAAAATAGACAAGACAACAGATAAAGGCAGGCGCGGCTTAAAAGACCAATGCAGGAGGATCAAAACATCAAACAATATTGAAAGAGATAGAAGAGATGAGGGCCATGATGACAGCTCGCAAAGATGGGGGAAGAAGACAACATGTAGGGATTCCAGTCAAATGCACTTTACCAACATTCACTAGCATTTTCGACGGGACTTCATGTGCAATTCAACACATAAATGCATACAACTTATCTCTTTTGCAGTGGGCTTACAATGATGCGGTATTATGCAAATATTTTCCCACCAGCTTAACAGGAAAAGCTGCAAAATAGTTCGATGGGCTGCCGGTGGGAACTATTAGATCATTTGATCACCTGCAGCTTCTTTATTTCAATACCTCCATTAGCTTTAGGAACCATAACTTTGGACCATTTCACCCAACTTCTTTTCTTAGAAGTAGTAGTAGAGCCCCAAATAAAATCACGCATAATTTTCTCTAGTTCTTTCACTACTGAAATAGGCATCTGGAACACGGATAAATAAGAAATGGGCATACTAGCAAGCACACTATTAATCAAGATCAATCTCTGACCTTTGAATAGGTGTCTCCGTCTCCAAGTGCTCAACCTTAATCTGCATCTTTGAAGCATTACATCCCAGACAACTTTGGTCCTAGACTTGCTTCCCAGCGGTATGCCAAGATAATTTATATGAAAGTCAACTACCTGACAACCAAATAAATCAGCACACAAAGCACCATTATGTTCATCCCCAATACCAACTATTGCACTTTTTCGAAAATTCACTTTTAAACCAGATACCAACTAGAAAGCAAAAAGAATGTTCTTCAAAGTTGAAATTTGATCCTCCGAATCATCGAGAAAAATTGTCAAGTCATCTGCAAATTGTAGATGATTTATGACATTTCCGTTAGTAACAACTTGAAAACCTGACAGAAGACCATCTGAAGCAGCTTTACCAATCATTTTAGTTAGAATTTCCGCTACCATAATGAAGATACAAGGTGAAATGGGGTCACCCTGTCTGATGCCCTTCTGACTTCTAAACATTTGTGTTGCTTCTCCATTGATAAGGACCAAAAATCTAGCTTGCGAGATATACCATTTTATCCAACCTCTCCAAATATTCCCAAAACCAAATCTGTGAAGTACGATATCAACACAGTTCCAGTTAATGTTATCAAAAGATTTTTCAAAGTCAACCTTGCACACCAAACCAGGCTTATTCTCCCTCTTTTTTGAGTCAATTAGCTCAGCCACAATCAAAACTCCATCACTAATTTGTCTTTCATGAACAAAAGCTCATTGGAAATCAGTAATAATGAAAGGGAGAACCAGTTTCATCCTTTCTTCCAAGAGTTTCGAAACTATCTTATACACTCCACCAATCAAACTTATAGGCCTAAAATTATGAAATGAAACAGCCCCATCATACTTAGGAAGAAGTTTAAGATTAGTGCAATTAATTCTCCAGTCAAGAGAACCTCTAGACTAAAATTTTTTACTTACCAACATCAGATCAGATTTTATTACCTCCCAAGCAGCCTTGAAAAACTCCATAGTGAATCCATCCTGTCCCGGAGCCTTGTTTGTTCCAAAATGCCAAATGATATTTTTTACTTCTTGCTCGGTAAAAGGCCTTTCAAGAGAAATGCTTTCATGAACAGACAAGGAAGGTAATTCAATACCATCAAATCTAGGCCTGATAACATGATCTTCTTTGAAAAGTGAAGTATAAAAATTCTTTGCTTCAAAAGCAATTTTCTCCTTATCATAACACCTTACATCATCTATATTTAAACAATTAATGTTATTGCAAATATATTTAAAAGAAGCAATTTGGTGTAAATACCTTGAGTTTTTTTCTGCATCCTTTGCCCACTTCTCTTTCCCTCTTTGGCCCCATTTCCTTGTAACATTCAGAGATAAAGAAGCGTGCTTGGCCTTTGCCTCTTCTCTATCCATAATCTCAGTTGTAGACAGTTGCATATCTTGTTCCTCAATGTCCCAAAAATCAATTAGCTTCTCTAGGTTGTCAGCTTCAAGATATACTGATTTTTTCCACCTAATTTTAAGAGTCAAAAATATGCTACCATGAAGTGTCACTCAATACTGGTTTCTCTCGAATGGATCTCATGATTGTTGATTGACAATTAAACATCTTTTTCGTTGATGTTCTTAGTTTTTAGTGATGATTTTTTTTTTTTTGAACTGAATGTAATTAGTGTGCTTGCACAAAAAATGATTGGGACAAAAGGAGATAAAAGTGTATCCTCTTGTGTCTCCCCGCATCCACTTCGCTTATCCTCTCACCCATGAGTGTCAAATCAAAAGGGTAATGGACTAGACATGGGAGGAAACTTCAAATATGTCATTTAAATGGAATGCACATAGGTGATATCAAATTCGCATCCACCCATCCGTTGTTCAACCATGTCCGAGGAGAACCTCATAAAAACCAATATTCTTAAATGGGTATGACTATTTGTTGTTGGTCTAATGGGCTCATTAACGCATACATTACTTGGGCTTGTTTCTTTAGGCTTTTCGCAAAATCCACGTCTTTTTGGGGTACTTAGCTTAACAAGCGCATCTAATCCATTCAAATTTTTGTCATCAAATACAGTACGACCGTCGGGTACTCTTGTCCGTAGATGTTATTTATTTTTTTAACGTTTTTTTTTTCCAACTCAAATTTATTTTTCTCGGCAATGTCATCAGGCGAAATGTTACCAGAAGGTCCGGAACAATCAAAATCTAACATTTTTGCCAGAATATTGGTAGATGTTATTTGGAAAGAGTGGAATTTGCAGTTCAAAAGGGCCTGGCACCCAACTTGTTACCTAGCTTGTTTGCTCATGCAATATAATGTAATTCATTTTTCATTTTTCATTTTTTATTTTACATTGTTACTTGGATAATGAGGATTTGAAGCTTTGGCAGGTGAAACAATCTATTTAAATTTAAAAACCTATAAAGTAATAAAGCCAGTTCCTCCCAACTGTCTACTCTTCTCATTTAAAGGTTAATAAAGGTCAAAACAGTAGTATTATTTGCGTAAAGACTTTGTTGAAGATATGGGAGGCAAACTGCCCCATTTTGACCAATTACATTATATCTATCATAATTTTCCAGTGAGTAAATAAATCTCAAGATGTATAATAACAATACTCATTCTTATAAAAATAAAACATCACAGGAAAAAAGGGGGCCAATGGGTAAGGAGGTTTTCTCTTTCCTCCGAGTTTTTCTCCGCAACTCGGGGTGACCAATTCACACCAAAAAACCACCATTAACACCACCTCCATCAATACCCACTCCTTTATCTCGCCATATTAGTTCCCCTTTATCAATTCACTATTTCAACCGAATCAAATCCACAAATTTAAATCAATTAGAACGGAGATCAGTTTTTTAAGTTTTGACTAGGAAGAAAGATGTATGTCCGTTTGATTTGGAAGTTCTAAGAAGAAAAGATCTCTAGTTTCATTAACACCATGGAAATTGCTTCTCCAATTGATGCTTTATTGCAGGGTTCTGCTTCCATGAATTACCTTCAGCGTCAGCAGCAACAGCTGGTAAAGCTTCTCTACACCCGGCAAGAAGAACTACAGGTGAAAACTATGAAACAAATCTTATCTCAAGATTCAATCAACACCATCTTTTTCATGGGAAGCCACCTTTGGTATATCCTCCTCCACCATCTGATACACCTCCACCAATGATTATTCCACTCATCTTGTTCAAATCAGTCAAAGTCACCGGCAGTATGAACCATGAGTTGAAAAAAACAATTAATGAAATAACCAGAAAGATCAGTACAACTTATACATCATCCTGGGACTTTCAAACAGGGATATCCCCATCTACAACTCAAAAATCAGAATCAATGACTAAACCCATCAATCCTATCAGAAATAGATTAACCAAAGGAAACTGTGTAATGGAAGATCCGGAGGAAAATTTACTCGGTGGCTCAGTGAGCTGGCTGAATCGGGATAGATATTATTCTGCAACAAGGATCCTCAATGAACGAAAAAAAACTTTACCAATATATAACTTTGGTTTCTAACTCATCGATATTTACGGAGCAACGATTAACGGTAAAATCATCGGAGTAATTCGTCGCATAATTTGCTGCATTTGGGATGATGCATCGACCCGATTCCATACGGCTTCTAGTCATGGTACCTGGTAGATGGAAATCAGGGGCATAATGGAAATTAGATCGACGGAGTCCAAGGATACAAAGGTAAAAACAGATGGATTAATGATGGGGAGACAAATACTGTGCATTGCCAATGAGATAAAGCCGAAAAGCAAAATGATGTCAGGCTGCACAAAAGTTATCATCTTAAGGAATGTTGTCCTTTTATTTTGATAAATAAATGTAATGAAGTATTTAGTTTAGGTATAGTTTTAGGGAAGTTTGATTGCTTCATTTGCTTTGTGTCTGTTTTATGTAATAGTAGCTATGAAAGTCTAGTTTTAGGTGAGGACATCAATCACTCTGCAGGTTTACGACCCATTCGACTACGACGAAGTTTCTACATCAGCTTGCTTCCACAACAACTTGTACATATGCCATCCTCAACTTCAGTTTCAGGTGGACCCTCTCTTCACAACGACTTTCTCCGGCGGGTACTTAGTTTACCAACTAGGGATGATGACTGCGAGGAATTTTTGGGTAGTTATCTCCAGCAGGTACTTCATTTACCAACTAGAGATGGCAAACTCTCGGAACTGTTATGCTCAAAAACTTGGCTAGTCTTTCAAGATGAGCTAATAACCTTAGCCTTCGCCTTCTACCACTCTCGAAGCAGAGTGTTTTACCACATCTCCAACAAGCAGCTGACGCAGGAATTAAGAACAAGCTGGGTGGGCAATACAACCAGGCAATCTCACATCACCAACAAACTACAGAATCTCCTAATCACCTTGTCCAACATGTTACTATGTAGTTTATGTAAGTTAAGTTTAGAAAAATCGGCAAAGGCCTCTAACCAAAACAGCGGATATCACAAGACTACGGTCTTTATCTCTTAGGCTCTTAGGAGGTAAGACCCATTATGATGTTCCAAATATGTTAGTTCGGTTTTTATTAAATAAACTACAATGTTCAAAAAAAAAAAAAAAACTCATTCGTGTAGTGACACCTCCTGTCATAACACATCATAACTGTCTACTCTTCTCATTTAAAGGTTAACCAATACATTATATCTAACATAGCACCTCCTGTCATAAATTTTTGAGTTCATTCTTTTATTCTTGTAATGAGAGTAGACATAATATGGGCAGCAAAACTTGCTGTCTTTTGTAACAAATACTCAGCCAGACATAACTGGACTGGAGATAGCCTAAGAGCAATTTTAACCTATATAAATATTCAGACATGGAACAATGATGTAGTGATTCACCGCAACTCTCCTTATGGTGTAAACGGTGGTCCTTTATATATGATACGAGGGAAACCTCCTTTTCCTGAAAAAAAAAAAAAAAGATCAACAATTTAGACCCCCAAATGTAGATCAACAATTTGACTTCATTTATGACTTCAGCTGTAGATTTTGGTCTTTTGTGCACTATGACCCTTCTCTTCCTCTCGGTCCATATAACCAATGGGATTAAGGGCCAAATGTTCCTTCCCCTGTGTCTGCCCCTTCTGAATTTCCAAGTTTCAAGCTGGCCAATAAGAGAACCTCTTTGCGCCCATCTGACATTGTAACCCCAGATAAAATAGTTCCAGATAGTTCCCCAAAGAAAATTCATCATTTGATCGTTATTTACTCGTTAGTGATAATATGGCGTGTTTCAAATTATACTCCTATCTTTTTTTATTTATCGCATTCAACTAGTTATGTTTGTCGCTCAACCATGATTAATGGTGTGATATCGGAAAAACCATGCAACCTACCACAGTTCGTAGTAAATAGTCTTTCAATCTCACATCAATTTGTTAATGTCATTGCCGATTGTCTTTGCGTTGGTGTGGGTTTAAACTACATTTACGCTCATGAATTTATATTTTCAAAACAGTGAATAATTCATAAAAATATTTATACCTTCCCCATTCCTTTTCAACCACTTCTTTGTGGACTTTGTGGTATTTTTCTTTCATTATCTCTCTCTTCAGTGCCCAAACAATCATTCAGTACAAAAAGTAGCTACCAACTAAAGCTAGAACAAAAACAGAATTATGGAGAGTTCTTTACCAAACCAACAAGGGAAGAATACTGAAAAAACCCATTCCTCAAATCCTTTGAGTATGGAAACTCATGATCAACTTAGTGGTGAAATCAAAGATACCCATGTACAAGAAAATGGTAAAGCATCAAAAAATTATAAAATCACTGAAGAAAATGATGATTTAGAGAAGGTTGTTGAAAAAGACAATGAAACTGAAGAAAATGGATTAGCATCAGCAGATCCATTGGTGGAGGAGATGATGAATAGTAAAAGTTCAAAGGAACCTTTTGATTTTCATTCTCAACTTGAACTTGGTGACTTCCTCCCTGGAAATACTACTGTTGTTCCCACTGTCACTACTGATGATGCTGCTGCTGCTCAAAATGTCCCCTCATCTGGTAATTATAAGTTTTTTAGTTTTAATTTTAATTTTTTTATCCAAGAATTTTAGGAAAGTGCAATTTTGTATGTCGATATTATTTATATTTATCTGCAGTTGAAACTCCGTTATTTAATATTCGATTATATAATAATCCAATTAAAGTTACAAATGCTAATTCTAACTCGTTAAATTAACAATTTCGCTTAATTAATAGTCCCAAAGACATGAGTTTCAATTGTCGTATGAATAGTGTTCAATTGAAATTAGGATTTGATGAGATGTGCATGTGGTGATCAATGTAGCATGTGTTTTAATGCTTAATTCAATTGTCTGATAATGGAATCCGTGTTTTGAAAATCTATGGAATTTGGAAGGGACTAGCAATGGCAAGGATTTTAATTACTACCTACCATTGTACAAAGCTGCACTTAAAGGTGACTGGGGAAATGCTGAAGAGTTTCTGAAAACACATCCGGACGCATTAAACGCAGTTATTACAAGTAACCAAAGGACAGCACTGCACGTTGCAGCTAGCGCAGGGCACTTGCGCTTCACGCTGAAGTTAGTGGCACTAATGGATGTCGATACACTTGCATTGCAAGATTCTTATAACGGTGATACAGCCCTTCATTTCGCTTCTGTAGCAGGAATTACCGAAGCAGCAAAGGCAATGATAACTAAGAATAACAGGTTAACCCAGATACAGAATAAAAATGGGTGGACCCCGCTCCTCCTATGTGCTGCCTATGTTGCTAAGGAACAAAAAGACATGATACAATATCTATGCACTCAAACTCGAAATGAAGAACCAAGTATGCCATTTTCGGGTTATTTTGGTGCTCAGCTTTTGTGCAACATAACAGCTGCTGGTTTACATGGTGAGTGAGGAAATGCAAATGCTAACTAATTGCACATTATACTTGATAAAACTTCACTAACAGCAATCTCCTTAAATGTATGATCCTTCTGAGTTTTGTGATATGCTGGTTTCAGATGTTGCATTGTACCTAGTGCAAAAATATCCGAATTTGGCTACAGCACGAGATCAAAATGGTTGCGCTGCGCTAAGTGTTTTGGCACAAAAAGCTTCTTCGTTTCCGAGTGGAAGCAAGTTGGGATTTTGGGAAAGTTCCATCTATTCAAGTTGGTGTCATTCTATCTTGCTGATTTTTTATATCTTATAACTTGTTATATGAATTTATGGGTCTGTTTGTGTTCTCAACCAAATCAATTTTTTTCCTTGAAGTGATTCCATTACAAGTTGACGACAATCGTGTTAATTGCTCTAACGAAATAAACATGTACCGGAATTATCAAGTGGGATCTGGAGACATTTCCAATAGAGGAGCTTGGATCAAATTTCTCTCATGGACTAACTTGATTAAAGGTTTGAGTCTAAGTTTCAGTATTCTGAGTTTCAATCGATCCTTTAATTAGTCCGTTAGTGTTGATTAGATTTTGTTTTGCAGTCCCTGGAATCAAACAAATCTACCTCAAAAAATTGGCACATATACAAGCCATAGAACTATTAAAATGCATTTGTGCCAAAATCTCGCTCCTGAGTAACATTGATATACTACAGTTCTTCTTGAACTCAAATATCTTGAGTACTGCTGCCAAGTTCGGAATAGTTGAAATTGTAATAGAATGCATCCAAACATTTCCAGACCAAATTTGGTTCATTTTTGATGGAAGAAGCATATTTCACATAGCAGTTGAACATCGAAAAGAAAAGATATTCAATCTCATGTATGGGATGAGTGCTCAAAAGAAGATTTTGGCTTCTTGGAGAGTTGAATCTAACAATAACATCTTACACTTGGCTGCAAAGTTAGCTCCTTCTTCGCAACTACATACCGTCTCCGGTGCTGCCTTACAAATGCAGCGAGACCTTCAATGGTTTAAGGTATTATATTGGTAATATCGTTAAGTTCAAGTATGATTTTCTTTTTCAGCACTTTTTAGTCTTTTACTACTCATGACCTACTACCTTTGTTGGTTTTACAGGAAGTGGAGAAGCTTGTACAACCTACATACAAGGAGTTGGAAAATCAAGATAGGCGTACTCCTAGAGATGTTTTTACGAGTGAACACAAGGACTTAATGGAAAAGGGTGAAAAGTGGATGAAGGATACGGCTCAATCGTGCATGGTGGTTGCTACTCTTATTGCCACAGTGGTGTTTGCCGGAGCTTTTACAGTTCCTGGTGGTAATATAAGTGATGCAGATAATGCAAATAATGGCAGCCCAATCTTCTTACATAATAATGCATTCATGTTGTTTGTCGTATCAGATGCACTGGGCCTCTTTTCATCCACAACATCAGTTCTTATGTTCTTATCAATCTTGACATCGCGTTATGCAGAAGAAGACTTCTTAAGGTCATTGCCGAAGAGATTGATAATAGGTCTTGGAACTCTCTTCATTTCTATAGCTGCTATGATGATAGCTTTTTCTGCAGCACTTTCTATCGTACTTCAGCGTAAGCTGCAATGGGCTTCAATACCAATAGCTCTAGTTGCTTGTCTTCCAGTCACTCTTTTCGCTTTATTGCAGTTTCCTCTTCTTGTTGAAATATACTTGTCTACTTATGGAGTCGGCATCTTCCGCGCTGATAGTAAATATAAGCTCGATTAACTCAAGTAGTTCGCATCGAGATGACTGTATTAATTATAAAGCTCGGTTTAATCATCACCATATGAAATTCAGAATTGTTGTGATTTTGGTCAGTAACTTATTTTTAAGCAAACTATACAATCCACTGATGAAGACTGTTCTTGATAGATTTTTGATATTTTGATGATATTATGGAGATTATCTAAGAAGTGGAAGCAAGATTAAATTATCTGAAACTCTTTTCTATTAGATTATCTTGCTCAAGTATTACATATGAGATTCATTGCCTATTTATAGGCTTTGTTAGACCGACAGTACACACTCTAGTTCTAACTAGAGTTTTCTGATTTTTCTAGCTTTTGGATAAACTTTTGACCGCCTACAATTCTAGAGAATCCACTGTCTAGATTTTTCCTAACCCAGTAACTAGTTCACATTACAACCTGATTTACACAGGCTAACACTAGAGATTTCTTAACCTTGTTCACACTTATCAAAGAAACTAGATTATCCTAAACTCATTTAGACTTGATTTAGACATTACAAATTAGGATATTCCAACAGTTCTTTAAAATGCTAGACATTATAAGGAAGGGGAAGACCAGAACATTGATCAAGAGTCTGTTCTAGCCCAGTGGCGGGAGAATGTCTTTCTAAACTTGATGGTTTTTGGTTTTTTCCAAAATAAATAAATAAAACAATAAGTAGAAAATGAAGTAGGACGAGATTAGTTACCCGGCACTTACGCCGTGCAATCACCAGATATGCTGAAGAGGAAGTAGAGATAGTTTATTATTTTATTTTTATTTTAATCCTCTTTTTTAAGAAGAGATTTGCTACCTACAACCCAGGTAGCTAGGCATAAAAAGCAAATTCCTCCCCACCATGATGTAATTAAATGAAAATAGGGATAAGTTCCATGCTTTTACTCTGCTATATTATATTGATAGGATAAATTAAGCTAAGAGCTCTCTTAAAAATAAAGTAGGTTATAATCTGATTTTATATCTTGATAATTAGACGTTATATATTTCTGGTAACAAATTGGCTGAGATGTCTTGGCTAACATTCGAGTCAGTGTTTACTTGGAATCCAAACACCAACAGTAGTAATCAGACTTTGAAATGGCCAAGAGCTGATCCGGAGTCATTCTATCGAGTTCACTCTGCCTCCAACTTGCAAAATTGTTGTTACGTACATCTGTACCAGTTGAAACGTCCTCGGCTTTGTGATTTAGACTACGCATTCTCTTGTAGAGCCTCATTGTTGCTACACAATCTTCAAAAGGGTCTTGTATCCCAGTTTGAATATCATACCTGTTCAGTTTCCATGTAAGTTTTTCTTTCAGCATCAACTATAATTTCAATACAAAACTAGCATGATGTATCAGTTCAAAAACTTTACGTACCCAAGATAAGCTTGTGTTAGGTATTTAAGTGTGTTGCTCAGCTTACTGGTTTTCATTAGTGGTGGATATTTTGCTGTATCCCTGATGAACAGTTATAATAACAAAATATTCGATTTTTCAGTCAGAACACTGTGGGTAGGAGCATCATTATAAATCTACGCTTGAAGGGGCTTAATTAATAACGTACCTGATCAGGTTTGAGGGATATTCCATTCCTAAACACTCAAGGTCTTGACCCAGACCATGACCTACAAGTATCCTTGCTTTTCCGGTACCTTTTGATGAACGTATCTTCCATAAAGGCTCACCGTTGCACAAGAAATCTTGAATGATTTTTTGCACGTCCTTCAGTTGCATTGCGTTTGAATCCCTTAAGTATTCTGGCCGTACACCAGTTGTTTCATACCTAAATTCGTATCAATATATTCATATCATTAGTTTGTTCATTAATTTATGTGATGAAGATAATTGAATATATAATCTGCTAATCTCAATCGGTGTCCATAATAACTTTTAAACTTACCGATAGTTAGTGACCGGAATGAGTGGCTTAACATAAGCCTGAAGTACGACTCTTTTATCCTCATCGATGAGGCACACTCTTGCACAAAGATTTAGTGATCCATCACTACCTCCACCAACCATTTTGCAACCTAGTGCAAATGCTTGAGGTCCTCTCGTTCTTCCATCACCGTTTATACCCATATTGGACATTCGGGAGAGGATGTCGTCGGGTAAACCCTTGGAAATTTAAATCCAGAGGTCACAAGCTATCACGAAACAGTACTTAAACGATCAATATATATATATGTGTATGTATTTATTGTTAAGCTTACAAGGTTTTTCCTGGAGAACTGGCATGTTTGGCGATGACTGCGAACAGCATTAGGTCCATTGAGAATAGTTAAACAAAGGTTGCATCCTCGGGCACTGAATACCCTAGCACATTCTACCTTTGGCAAGGGTCCTGTTAACAATATTAACAAGCAAAGATCAATATATGATGTACATATACATGCATTGAGTTAAGCCAGTTGGCGATTTCCACATCTATAAATGCAGAGAGACTGATGAATATTGCTTTACCAATAAGATGCTCCCTAAGGGACTCGAAATAACGGAAGTGTTTACCACAAACACCACACATGGGTTCATGAGCAGAGTGAAATGAGACCTTCATGTGATCAACAAGGTGTTCTTTCTTATTGAATTGTCTGTAGCATGATGCACACTTGTTCCTGGTTATTGTCATACACACAGAGCAAGTTATATATATTACATATAACAAGAAATACGAACCCGCAGATACGACCACGTATACTCTATGACAGAGAGAGAGAGAGAGAGAGAGAGAGAGAGAGAGAGAGGGAGAGGGGGAGAGGGGGAGAGAGAGAGAGAGAGAGAGAGAGAGAGAGTAGAGCTGGGGTTATCTGATGTACACACCTAATTAGAGACTCCGAATCCATGATGGGCAATGAAATAATGATGATTAACAACTATATATATGTATATTTAATGGTTAAAGATAAGTGCAGAGATTGTTGAGAAAAAAGGATATAAGTGCAGAGATTGTTGAAAAAAAAAAAAAAAGATAGATGGCAGAGATTGTTGAAGAAAAAGGATGGAACAGCTTCTAGTATTTATAATGGTTTCTGAAGGGCTCAACTTGCATGGTGAAAGGGAAATGATGATTCTTCTTCAAAGAAAAAAATATTTATTCTTCTCAACAAGTTTCAACGCCTTTGGAGTTTTCTTCGTTCCTTATGGCACTTACTTGGTCACTCTCATCACTGATCACTGACCCTTGATTTTATTCATACGGCAACATAACACATTCGTAGCAATCCGCATATGCATATTTGACGGGGCCATTTAGTTTCAACTGGAATATTTCCCTTACCCTACTACTTTTTTCTTCTCAGATGAACTACGTCAAGAAGCCATGTTGGCTAGCTCCACGTATGGACGTTGATGTGCATGATTCATTAAGCTTTCAGAAGTTTGACAAAAAGTTACATTATGCACGTTCAATAGATTAACTTTATGTATGTAGGGTTCTAAGGAGCATAGTAAAGTTGGATAGTCTTCATGCCAGCCAATTCATACGATGTTCAAGATTATATACGACTAATAAGATTAGAAATTCAAAGCAACCATGAATGTCTTATTTTCACAAAGCAGAGGGGAAGATGCATTAAACAATATTACCGCATGCATCCATGGATACACTGTATTAACCATAATAAAACATACTTGAGGTGTGGGAATTTACTCAGTTTCTTCTTGTTCTTGATGCTAGTGGGGTACTTTAGGTCATGAAATCCTTGTTTTCAAAATTCTTCATATAAAAATAATGTAAACCTAGCATGTTTATCTCGTAGTCCACTATCTAATCAAAGACTCCACCACTATCCATTATTGTTAATCCAAGTTCAATTTTTTTTTCCTCGCCAAAAGTAAGAATATATTGAAAGGCTTACTGGGAGTAAGCGAAAACAACACCCAAAGTCATACAAATAAGACGCCCCAATTCTATTTTCGGCACAGCAAAAGAAGAGAGGAAGGAAAACCTCCAAAAAAAACTAATCTGACAGAAAAAGAAAAAACTCAAAACGGTCCCCATTAGGACTTTAATTAACAAAAAATTGCCCCAGTTCGATTTTACATTGTCTAAAGAAATGCTTTTCAGAGCTTCCACATTCTCACACCAATAAGAATGTTAATCCAAGTTCAATAAGACACATCAGGTCCAAGTTCATAATCAAATGATGAGGTAGCACTCTACGTTGTAAAAGGCGCTGGGCGAGGCGCCGAGCCCAGCGCCTCGCCTCGCCTAGGGCTTAAGCTCTCCTAAGGCACCCTAGGCACCCAAGGGGGGAAATTGTTCATGGTTTGGCGCCTGGAGGCCTTTTTCTGCCAGGCGCTGGTCTTCCGCCTTAAGCGCCAAAGGCGCTCCCCTTTTACAACATAGGTAGCACTTAAGGGATGCAACAAATGATTATCCATACATGGAGAGCTGAAAACAGGAGAAGGGAAATACAACCGGAGATTAAAGAATTCTTTTCCCTCTTGCCGGTTTAGAACTTCCAAGCTACCGTCCCTCAATCGATGAAGTTGCATGCTTACAACTTCATCGCATGTATGAACATGCAATGAAGTCCATCCGGGAGTCCTTTTGTATATTCCTCTTTACCTGCAGTCACTTTCAGCCACAACACAGATGTGGTTCTCGCATCTTATCATTTTATAATACAACCAAGAGAAAGTAGAAGAAGCCAAGAAGGTTATCTC
This sequence comes from Papaver atlanticum, assembly GCA_023531105.1. Lineage (NCBI taxonomy): Eukaryota > Viridiplantae > Streptophyta > Magnoliopsida > Ranunculales > Papaveraceae > Papaver > Papaver atlanticum. Next base: position 2,088,593 of record JAJJMB010009474.1, on the reverse strand, counting down.
TTTTTCTCCTTGAAAATGAATATGCAGTCAAAAAGGTACTTTGACTTTTGACCTGGTATATGCGGGAGACAGAATGTCAACAGTACTTTCGTATCCAGTTTTGACAAGTTGTGGGCCCGAATTGGATTCTTACTGGTTAAACGACTCAAGATGCAACTTGCTCTCTTTCATCCGACTCCATTTTTATCTTCGATATCGCAAGGTATCAATAATTTCATTCAACAACCCAATTTTAATAACAAACTTTTACGATCCTAAAACAAACTTTATTTGATTTTAAACAAGGTGTATATATATATATAATATAATTATAGAAAAATTGATTTTATATCAATTAAATATTGAATCGTAAACTAGAGATATATGTAAATTTTGAGGGATCACAAAATCTATACCATATATATATCCATCATCTATGTATCATATACCAAAGAAAGAAAAAGATTTATATAAGAAAATATGGAACTTTCAAAAATTAGTTTCAAAATAAAAAGCCAAATAAAATTACATAGGACCATAAATTAAAATAATATAGATATTATTATTTTATGTCAAATAAAATAAAATTATGTACCTAATTATTTGTAATGAATATATTCACTTGTGTTTTTATTCTTTTTGTGAAAAGCAAACACTAAAAAGGAGAAAAATACTATAAAAACAGTCGTTAAGAAAAAAGAGAAATGTTGTAGGATTTATAAATATCGAGTTCATAAAAGAGAAATGTTGTAGGATTTATAACAACAGTCGTTAAGAAAAAAGGGAAATGTTGTAGGATTTATAAATGATCATGGGAATACTGATCAAGGATATTGAAGATCTAATACGGAGTTTTAACGATATTGTCATAACTCAGAGATACCGAGAGGCTAATTCAGTTGTATGTACTACCTTGCAAAAGCTAGTGCAGCTAAGGAAATTGAGGGGGTGCGGTTTTCTCATCCTCCCGATGCAATTACTCGTCATCTTTATGATAATTATCGGGAAGAGCTGATGTTAGAAATGTGAGGCTAATTAGTTAATTTCGTGTTTATGTTTTGCTTATCAAAAAAACAAAAACAAAAAAATACCCAGTTCCACTACAGATGAGGGTTTAGAATTTTTGTCTGGTTTCAAAATACTGCGGGTTTCCATATATTTTCACAAAACTACGAACTATAAGTTTTCTTTTGAACATAGTAATAGCAATTAAATTAATTTTTTAATGGACATGGATGGAAAAAAATTTAATCCTTTTCTTTTTCCTTAATCTGTGCGAAAACTCCCAAAACCATTATCTAAAGTGAATCTAAGCGGTTTTTGAGGAGTTTGTTTTAAGCGACTTATTTTGAAGAAGAAGAAAATATGCTTTTAATTTACCCCCTCAGACTGAAGTTGGGACAAGGAAAAACCTGCATCAGTTCTCTTTTTAAGAAATTTAAATATGAGACTTGCAAGTCTATTAGAAAAAGTGTTTGCAAATTGGTCAAGAGTTGATAAGCTAGGTAAAAAAAACCACATAATTGGTTAATTAACCTTGGAAAGATTTGTTCTAAACCACTTCTCTCATAAAATGAAAATAAATCCAATTGTTACATCTTGATGTGAATTACATGATTTGAAGATAGAGAAATTACATTTATATTGTCCCTGAAAATGATAAGAATACTCTGGTAGGAAGATGTAGACAATTTAGCATCTGACATAGAGCACCTCAGTCATGAATATTAGAAGGGAAAAAATGTATTGAGATTATAAGATGCTATTTGGGGTCCTATGAAAGCTGATCGAAAAAGTTTGACATTGTGCAACGTTTTGGTTGAACATGATTTAGCCGAGGCTCTTCGTGTAGAAATTTTATCGAAAAGACAGGGATATGCCTTGTTTTTTCATCGATGTATGAGAATTTACTTGTCTTTTGTAAATTCTGCAAAACTATTGAAAATGGAATAGGTAAATCCAAAAGACGAGCTAAAAAATTATCTAATACTAATCAAATCTTTGGAGAGAGATATTTGAGGAAAAAGGTGACATTTGGAGAAACTATTATGTTGGGTGGCCTCAAATTTAACAATTTTGAGCCTGCAGATAATAAGTCTCTTGATTCGTGATAAGAGCTACTGAGCTTCTGAAAAAACGTAGATTTAAAGAATACTAGGTTAGCAAGTTCCTCAATATGAGGTAGTAATCTTGAAAGGGTACTGGTAAACCGATAAAAAAGTGGGAAGAATCCGCTTAGTCAAGTCTACTCGTTAGTCATCTCCAAGTTATACTGTTAGAGCATTGCTCGGTTGAACCCACCAAGCGTTGGTATGTCAAGTTTTGTTGTCATATTTTAGTATCAAAACTCAATTAGTGTCTCTTAATTAAATGTACTAGAGTCAAATTCATTTAGATTAGACTATAAAGTCTAGGAATGTTGAGACATACAAGTATTACCTAGAAGACCTGGAACATGAAGACGTATCGACTACCATGAAGACATCAACCTTCCACTTGAGGTTAGTGATACTGACTTGACTTGTTTCCATTCCTATCATTACTTTCAAGTCATTTAAGATTGAAAACATAACATGCGAGGTTATATTTAATACTCTAGTATTAGACTTTATCATTTTATTATGATCAAAGTGTCAAGGAAGAATATTTGATTACGAAGTATAACGTTTATCTTTTGAACTTCGTAAATGCGACATCGACATAATCTATGTAACTTATTACTTGATTATGTATTGGAAATAGGTGTGATTTTATCCTAAGAAACTATGTTGGATTACTTATGTTTAAAGGAAGTACATATACGAAATTTGTTTCGTAATCGAAAAGAAATCAATAGGCATTTTGGTCCGGTTTTCAATGAAGATCTATTGGATGACCAATTCGAACCTAGGTAAGAACTTTGGTAGAAACGATCTTGTCTTATGTTGAGAGTTATGGCAGAACCGATATTGACCTAGTTTGGGATACACGGTAGAACTGATCTTAACTTATGTTGAGAGTCTTGGTAGAACCGATCCTTACCTATATTGGGATACATGTTAGAAGCGATCCTAGCTTTTGTTGAGAGTCTTGGTAGAACCGATCCTTACCTATAATGGGATACATGGTAGAACTGATCCTGGCTTTTGTTTGTTTGTTTTTTTAATAAAAGGGGTAAAATTTTGTTAAAATGAAAAAATATCAAGCCTGTGAAAACAACCTATAGTTTACACGCCCATTTGTTGGGTCTCAAATATCGGTTTGGATGTTAGCCCGTGTAGAACGTAGCATTCCAATTGAAAATCAAATCAATGAAACTGATATTTTTGAACTAAGAATGCAGATCCCCCATTGAATTAATCTATTGACTTCATTGATTATCATATATCCTTATCGCGACTTTTTATCTTTGTCATCACCCTCCTATTCCGTTCGTTCCATAATGGCCAACTTATCGTAAAAGGAATAATGTACCAAAGTTTCTTTGCTAGGTTTATTGCAGAAGTCAGAATGCCATTTTTGGGGGGGTTAGTCTCGGGGTAATGCCTTCAAACAACTGGTCATTAATTCTTGTACTTTTTTTCATAATTATTACTCCGTTTGTTTCTGGAAAAAAATTATTACATACTCCCTTCGTCCCACTATTAATTGACCTAGTTTATTAAACAAATCAGTTTTATAATACATCAATTAATAGTGGGACGGAGGGAGTATCACTTTTTCATTTTAGCCTATTATACGAGTGTTTTCATAAATAAACTAATATATGTGTTTAGAATTTCCAGTTATATGCTATATCATAATATACACCATTTACTTACAACCAAATCTTTTTTTGAACGTATGAGCAGAAAAACAACCAATAAGTTGTGTTGTGAATTTTGTAAATCCCAATTTTTTTATAAAAATCATAGTCACTCACTGTAGAGTTATAAAGTTTAGTGGGAACCTTTAAACCCTTTTAGGAGTTTGACGTAGTGCTAGAGCTAGGAATCCTGCTGTGTGTGTATATATATATATATATATATATAAAGGAAAAAATAAATTATTTGAATAGAGTTATCTATTGGCATGCTGATACTGGAAGGCCAAACTCTTCTTTATATATACCGACCTTAATAGAGACTAGACAATAGAGACGGAATAGAGACGAAATAGTTGTAGGATGTAATGTGGCGCAAATACAATTTCAAATAACGGAGAAGGAAATGACTCTAGCATTGAGATAAGCAGCGGACTGGATTCGGAAAATGGGTCAAGTATTTTATGTGTCCATTGTTGGATTTAGGGTTTGGATTCATTGTCCAACATTTGTCCCACCTATATTTATCGCACCTTTAGTGTTTTTACCTTTATATACAATGGAAAGCCGACATATGAGGACAACATAATACTCAACAGGCAACGCGTAGTACAGCCTCAGCATCATTTGCGAGTTTGGTTATTTTTATTCTGAGTGATTTTTGAAAAACCGTGTGACAAACCACACGAGGACTGTCATATTCCCGAAATAACCCCCAAGAAACAAATGGTGAACCCTTACAGGGGAATGATATCTACATACTTGAGGTTGACATATATGTTGAAGGACCTGGCAGCATAGAAGGTACCTGCATAGTAAAATTTTACTATTCCCACTCCAGCAATTCTTGATTTCAAATGTGTTAGATCATCAATATGAATTTTATAACTAGTTTTATCACGCACAAAAGGTAGAGCAGCATTAGTATTATCAAAAATATATAAATGACTTCTAGTTCTATCTCTTTCCCTAAAAAGTTTGTTATGCATTGTATTTGTATTTGTATTTGTTTAAGAGAGAGGATCCACTTAAGTTTTTTTTTTGTCACACTATAGACTTTAGACGCCTTTTCTTTATTAATGCTATCTATCCCTTGGAAAATTGATGGATTTTCAACTGCTGAAATTAAAATTGACAGATTACGAGGTTTGGTATTTCAGAATGTATTCATTTTTTGTGTGGGTATATATAGCTTTAAAAGCGGAACATATCTCCAAAATATTAACATCAAATCCGCTACCATTTAGATTTTATTAGAAGAAAAAAACGTCCAAAGTAAAATAATATGAAAATAGAAGTGTGAGCGGATCCTCAATCACTCGTCATGTAGATGACTTCTAGTATTATGTTTTTCTACTCGCACTCCTCTCTAAAAATGTTAATTTGACTTCAGTCTTTCAATCCATTACATTGTTTCCCCACGGGATCACTGGCTATGATAAGGTATGCCCATGTAATTAAAGTCTTCTCTGGTTCACTCATTTAACAGTCGGTATTCTTGTGATCACATGCAGAGACCCTAGCCTCACTTTTTTTTTTCATTGTAGTTATGTACACTTGAACCAGATGTTGCATGTTGAAGAAGATTAAGTTGGGATTTTTTAGATCTTTTGTGGGGGGGAAAATGATTGTTTTGAGGTAAGTTCGTCTTTGAATTGTTTCTGGAAGGTTAAATTTTTGTTTTTGCTTCTGATGCTTTCTAGGGTTATGAACTTGGAGAAATTGGTCTATTTCATAGAACTCTGTGCATGTTTGAGTCGGCTGTTGTATTCCCCCTTCATTTTGGGGTTAATTTCTTCATCTCTTGCTTGATTTGTTTTAGAAATTTGAGAATTTCTTGGATTTCTTTGACGCTTTCTGCATGTTTTGTCGAATTCAGTCTACTTAATATTCTATGGCTAATGCATTTAGGATTTGGTCCCTCAAATTCTTCTTCACATGAATGCTTGTTTTGTAAGGTGCATTTGACAGATTCATGTAATTTCGAGATGAATCTGGGGCTTTTAGGTTCCTTCAGTTGCTGCCTCAAAAGCTTCTCTTGAGCTTGATCAAATCCAAGGCAATAGAAGAATATGGTTCTGTGCATGGAGCATATCAGGGTGAGCTTTACTTTTTCTTTTTCAGTTATTGTCATTGCAGAACCTGTTGACAATTTGGCTTGTACTTACTGCAAACCTTTATTGACAGGTTATGGCTTCCATGAGGATGGAGTATATCCTGGCATGGACAGAATAAGCTTGTAACTAGTACTTGTTTTGACCTTGATGTTAATATGTTCTTTATGGCTAATGTGATGAGTGACAGGCCATTCGTGGGCGATTTGACTACAGGATTTACATCCCTCTTCCTGATTTGAAGGCCAGACAACACATGTTCAAGGTAACCATAGTTCTGATACTGTGTCCCTTAGACTCGGCTAGTTAATGCAGTATCTCTGAGAAAAATTCTCTTTGTAGCATTTTGACATTCCTACTGTAATTTAGTTACCTTCTCTTTCTGGTTTGTTTGTTTTGGGCAGGTGCATCTTGGAGATACCCTCCATAATTTGACTGAAAGTGACTTCGACGCCTTAGCTCGCAAAACAGATGGTTTCTCTGGTTATGATATTGCAGTTGCTGTAAGTGGACACCGTTATTAGATTTACTGCTTATTAGAATTATACCCTCTTCTCAGACTTGTTCTGATATGGAACACTCGTTCTCTTCTGACGTCTTTAACAGGTCAAAGATGTCCTGTTTGAACCCGTTCGTAAAACTCAGGATGCGATGATATGAAACTCAGGTCAAATCGTACCTCCGCTAATTCATATTAAGAACATATTTCGATAAAGTACTAGCGAGACAGAGGCCAACAGTGAGCAAAAAGGACCTATACGTGCATGAGAGATTCACAAAGGAGTTTGGAGAGGAAGGATGATGTGGGAATTAAATCAAAGCGCAAAACACTCCGACTATGGGACCAGGTATTACATTTTTATCTTGACGTTAGTATATTAAATGCAGATGTTTGATCATTTGTAGCCTCACAAGTGGAAAGTGTGATTTTCCCCTCATTTATGTATGATGTGCAAGGAAATTATAGTGATTCAATACTTACTCTAAAAATTACTTGTCTGAACTAAGGCGAAGCGAAATTTGCAATCACGTGCTCCTACTGAATTATATATTCTGAGTGTATATAACTTTGGTTTCGTTGCTTTCCGCAGCCAACAGGTACTATTCTTTTTGCAATGAATTTTTATGATTGATATTCACTTGAGGTACGAGATGATGCATGGAACCTGGCCCCGAACTCTCTTGTTGTATTGGATATTTGGACAATTTCCAGGAAGCTCAGAGCGCAATAAATGACTTCACTGGTAAATGGCTCGGGAATAGGCAAATTAGATGCAACTGGGATGCTAAATGAGCTACTTATAACGAAGACAAACAGAATAATGAGAACCAGAATATGGTTGTACTTGCAAACGGATCCTCAGGTATCTTGAATTTCTCCTAATCATTTATTGAATTTGGGTTTGGTTTACTCACAATTCTGCCAATGTGCAGAAGTGTTGCTTGATCTTCGGTTTTTTGACTAGTCTAGGTGTCGAGAAGTAACTCTGAGGAAGTTGGTTATGTTTAAGTTTCCTTTAAATCTCACTTGTTCTGCAGATGGAGGTCAAGAAAATGCAAATGAGGAGGCTCCTGAAAGCAACCCAGCATTTACTACTGTTGGAAAACTGTTGAGGCATTGGAAGTTTCGAACAACAATACATGACTCCAAACAATTGAACTGGTGATTTCTTGGACTTCGTTTTTACAAAAGACTAGAATGCATTCTTCTAAAAGAGTTATTTGGATGAAACATGGCGATGCATATATATGAAAGCTATTTAGTTGGGAGTATTCATTATCTTGTAATAGGTTTATATTCATTTTCTTATGCTTTGGAATGAAAATTTGATTGTTCCACAAGTTGTTCCATATTGTATGGGTTTTCTATGTACTCTGATGATGTATGAATCGTTCTTGATTGATTGTGATGATCAATAATTGTTCTTGATTGATTTTGATGATATTGAGATTCCATCCAAATGATTGGGATTTTTGGGCCGACCGGACGAAGCGAGGGAGGACCTTATATGGCCATTTTTTTGTAAAATCTAAGTCATCAATTGACACAAAAATATTTGATTTCCTTTTGGTAGTGTGCACCTGAAATGACAGAATTATCCCTCCCTTTTAGTCCAATTACTATGACTCTTTATCTATCCAATCTTTTCGGGGTATAATTGTTATATTTGGACTATAACAGCTGTCCCGGTTATAGAGTTTTCATAAAAATTATTCCACGAAAGTCCTGAATGAGCAGAACACCGACATTTCAAAGCCAAATTGTGGCCGTTATATCAATTATATAGTGTTGTTATTACTATTTTCTAGCTGCAATGGCGACGAGTTCAGCAAAAGTAATTTTGGAAACAATTGGCGTTGTTGTACAGAAAATAGAGAAGATTGTTCAACCTACATATAAGACCGGGTCTTATGGAGGTTCCCATCCTCTTCCCAAATGCCTTTACACATCAGCCTGGGAAGAGCCTAGCTCTTGTGGTTGTTCCCGGTTTTAAGAGAAAAACGGACGATAATTATCCGTTTTCTAATTTGTTGAGTCCACAAAATCTTGAAACCCGACTTATTTCTCCTAAAACCCGACTTATTTTTCTATTGGTCCCACTAGTTTTCCCCAAAACCGATGATTGTCATCCAAAATATCTCCTGGCCCCACTAAGTTGCAAGGGTTTTAAGAAAGAAAAACGGACAATCATTTACCGTTTTCTACTTTTTCAAAACGGCTAATGGTTAGCCGTATCCGGAGTCTTCCCGTTGGAATTCCTGCACACTAGCGAAGGCTAGAGGGAAGAGGGGCTTTAGGTGACGGTTTTTTCCTTTGGGAAGACCTTGGGCATCTCCATGAGACCCAGTCCAAGGAATTAGAAAAAGAGCAGAACGAAACACCAAAAGAGGTTTTTGTCAGAGAGCACATAGGTTTAGCAGAGAAAGGGGAGAAATGGCTAAAAGATACTGCTTCATCATGTATGGTGGTAGGCACAATTATTATTACAGTTGTGTTCCCTGCAGCTTTTACAGTTCCCGGAGGCAACTATCAAGACAGCGACATCATCCACAAAGGCACACCAATTTTCTTATATGAAAAACCATTTACAATTTTTGTCGTAGCAGATATCTTTGCTTTCTTCTCATCGGTCACGCTCATGTTCTTATCTGTATTGACTTCGCGTTACGCTATGGAAGATTTTCTGAAGCTATTGCCGAAAAGGTTGATAATTGGCCTTGCCACACTCTTCTTCTCTATAGCTGCCATGATGGTAGCATTTACTGCAACACTTTGTATGGTACTTAACCAGAGACGAATGTGGGCTTTTGTGCCAATTGGAGTAATTGCCGGTTTCCCTGTATCTTTGTATGTGTTTCTGCAGTTTCCTTTGCTCATTGAAATGATCCATTCTACTTACTGGCCTGATCTCTTCCATGGAGACTTCGAGCTAGAATGATTAGATTTTTCTTTGAAGCAGAATGATTTGATTATGGTTAGGAACCCTTCCTTGGCATTGGAAGTTCAAAAATAACGAGGAAAGAACATCGTTCAGATCCCCTGACATATTGAACAACACCGTTCATTAACTTTAGAATCTTGCTTGACATGTTTAAGGCCAAACCTTCTTGAGTCAACCAGCTGTTGCTGTTGAACATGTCTTGAACGAGTTCAGGGGGAAGGCCCTCACCAGGAGATTCAAACCTGAATTCAATGTGCAGAAGTTCTATGCCATCTGATATAGTTTTCAGGCTTGGGCAGACTTGAATCTCTACCCAACCTTCTGGAGATGGCGCGTAGTGCACAACATTCATCAAGAAACCAACCAAGATTTGTTGAATTCGAACTTGATCACCAAAAACAGCCAGTGTTTCGATTTCCTTTGGAATATCACGCATCAGTTGTAAGCTTCTCTCTCTTACAAGAATCATAACTTGGCTAACAACAGCATTTACAAGGTTCCCAAGTAAAAATTCGGCCTCCTCCAGTTCCAGGGACCCATCCTCAACGCGCCCTAGATCAACATCCCTTATAATCTTCATCATCTGCCTTTGACATGCAACACTCGTCTCAAGCAACTCTGTCTGATCTTCGTTCAAGTCTGTTGCCTGCAGTAGAGAGTTTGTAAACTGCAACCCGCGTAAAGGATTCTTTACCTCTTGGCAAATGTAAGCCAACTCTTTTTTCCTAGAAGAACATTTCTTCTCTTGCTGCCTTTGTACTTCCAGGGCCTGCTGCAATTCAGGGTTCACAATCTGTAGAAAGCAAAAGGCCCCAATAACCTCTCCTTCCAAACTAACCCTTTTATTTGCTGTCAAGAGAGCTTGCACATACTCTCCATTCCGCTCATAGAATTGGAAAGGAAATCTGTCAGTGTCTTGGCCCTCAATTGCATTGTGTAGGACAATCATGAATTTTGTACGAGCATCAGTGCCTTTAAGCCGACAGCAACCGCCAAATATATCTCCTACCAACATCTTCCCAAGCATTTGCTCTCTGTCGTAACCAGTTAGTTTTTCCATAGCCTTATTCCATTCCAAGCAACACGTATTCTCATCCGAAGCAAATATGGGTGGAATTAAAGGGCTGGGATTATGTAAAACAGCTTTATAGTCACCTTGAATACGGATGAACTTGTCCATAACCACTTTCTGGGAAGTAATATCCTGACCCACGAAGCCAACTCCAACGATGTTGTTCAGATAGTCTTTGCTACAGCAGGCATTGACCACCAGAAACACGCTTTTGTTAAGCTTCTGCGGACCAAATGTCTTCAGCTTGAGCTCTACATTTTTATCTTCTTCACCTTGCAATGCACGGGAAAGAACGTTGCCAACAACCTCAAGATATTCTTTGTAAATCAGGTCCTGAAGTAACAACTTTCCCATAGCTTCCTCAGCAGGCAGACCTATCAATTCTGCAATTTTTGCATTCCACCCGTTTATCCGACAATCAGAATCTACAGCAAAAATTGGAGCAGCTGCGGTCTCTATTAGCCTAACCATCTCTTTTGCAACTGAAATGAGCTCGTTTGTCCCTCGCAAATCAGAATTGGCAACTTCAGTATTGACCACCGACTTGGAAACACTTCCATCAGCATCTTTAAATGAATCTCGCAGTATAAGCTGCAAAGAGTGAATTGCATCCATCTCAGCATTTTCCCATGGCAAGCTTCGGCTCTTGACTACATCCGAGAACGCCTTAAAAGAAGAACGTGGGTGAATTCCTTGGCCATCATCCTTGTCTTCTGGATGATGTTTTGCCCCTCCCCACTTAATTTCTTTCTCCGTGTGGGATCTAAACCAAAATAGGAAGTCTCTCGAAGTGATATAAGCAACAGCCATCCCACAAACTGCGTCACCTAATGTGGCTGCTTCCGAGTATCCAACATCAGCCAAACTATCAGTACTCAATCCGGCTGAGTCCCCTTGGTAAGCCAACAGCCACTCCACAATATCATTAATCTGGGATTCAGTAGGAGTAACACCAAGCGCGAAATACTTCCCCTGGTAGAAGAGAGCAGACCCATCACATTTCACAAGATCCATAATACTTGGTCTCTGAGTAATAATCCCAGACGGGGAATCTCGGAGTAGAATATCACACAAGAGAGTCTGGGTTCGCAAAACATGTTTTTCCTGCATCTGGGAAGCCAATTGTAATTCCAAATTCAGTTGAAGCCCAAAAGCCTGCATTAGGAACTCACAGGCATAACGAAGAGGAAACGGGATGCAGCGTGCAGATGTGTGATGGCATAAAACAAGTCCCCATAGCCTCATTGAATTACAAGTACCAGAAGGTCCGGTTACTCCGGTAGCTTCTTTTTCACTTCCATTAATGATTACTGCCACTGTTAATGAGGCCATTGAACCCATATTAGCCATGTACTGTGCGTGGCATCCATGTGGTGCCCTAAGAGTTGAACCAACTAGACATAGAGGCTGCATTAGCTCTTCATCTTGAACCACCGGAATAGGTGTAGCATGGCAATCGGCGATCATCCTAACTCTACTCTGCTTAAACAAGAATCTCGACGCTTGAGGTATATCAGTTGAAGGATAGTGTAACCCCTTATATGGTTCCAAATCCGGCCTCTTACATTCAGCTACAACCTCACCATGTTCATCCTCATGAAATTTGTACACCATAACCCTATCGTACCCAGTAAGCTCCCTGACATGTTCGACTACAGTATCACACAAAATCTTAATATCCCCACCAGGAAGAGCCTGTAACCGAGATATCGCTCGTACTGCAAGCTTCTGAGACTGAACTGCCCCTGAAACAGGAAGCACAGGGTCTTCTGATCTTGCAGGTTCTAAATCAATTACAATACCCACATCAATTCTGTGCAAAATTGCATAAAAGGTTTTTCCATAACTCTTTGAATGAATCCATAGAGGATTCAACAGAGAAATGTCAGTCGCCGAAAATGCTTTTTCCAACAAAGCTGTACTTGATGGTGCAAATAGAGTCCTAACATCAATACCTACTACTAAACATTCATTTTTTTCAAGACTAGGTACTGATTGAGGCATAACATCAAGCATTCCTGGTGCATTGTCACTGTATGCAATGACCCTAAAACTACTCTCTTCAGCAGCAATCATACAACCAAATGGTTGAATATGACCCCCTCTTTGAATTTTTGATAAGTAAACCGTAATCTGTTGATCAGATATTGATTGTGATGTAGTATTATTCTTAACAAATTGTGAGTAATTATCATCAAATGACTTACCACCACCACCACCGCCACCAGATTCACTACCTGATTGTTCAAAAGCAGCATGTAGTCCTGCATCAATTGTATAGTGTGCACTTGTTTTGTTTACAGCACCTTCTGTTTTTGTTGTAGTAGTATTTCTTATGTTACTTCCACATGATGATGATGAATTCTTCTGCTGGTTGTTTGCATTACCAGAAGTTCCTCCTCTACTGCTGCTTCCTGATGCCATAACCAAATGGATTTTTTTTTTCCGAGTTTGAAGCTTTTTAATTAAAATGATAAAAGTTTGAAACTGGATTAGGTTGAGAATTGTATTCTTGATTCTGGGTTTGATGAGGAATTCATGGAGGAGAGGAGTGGAGAAGACATATGTGGACACAGAGGGAGTTTATGTGGTGGTCCATTCCGAAAAGAAAGAAAAGGTGAATTTTGACACTTTAATATACAGACAAGAAAAGACATCGGTCTAAAATCTAACGGACAGAAACAGCCTGGACAAATACAGGTGCGGCACTTGGACCAATGAGGAGAACCAAATACAGCTGCGCATGGGTCCAGATCGTCAATGCCCGAACTACGAAAATGATATATATCTCCCACTCCCTTCCCCGCTTATGTGTCTTGCGGGTATCGGTTAAATCTAATAATAATTGGACCCCTGTTATTCCATTGGGATCGAAATTAACGAAATCTAAGGCCTATATTAAACCATATATCGTCAAATCCAATAATAATGGGACCCCTGTCTTTAATTTTGTGGATAAACAAAAATCTAATCTCACTCAAAAAAAATAGTATGCCTTAGATCTAACTCTTGCCAATTGTTCTCTTTAAGATCCTTACTAATCAATAATATTCATCCACATCTAAGATCTTTATTCATAGAGAACAATTCTCCAAGCCAAAGCAATAAATCCGAAAAGTGATCATCTTCTTCTAATATAAAAGGACAAACAACCCATGGTTATGTAATTAACAAATTTGTATCAATAACAGAGCTGAAATCTTAATTAAATTTATGTTTGATTGTCATTTTAATTTTGCATAATTGTTCAAATAGTTGTTTCTGCTATAAAATAAAATAAAATTGATATCAGAAGAACTAAATTGTTAATAAGAACATCTTAAATGTCACGAGCCAAACAGCAGAGAGGGTAAGAACCAAGGAGTGGTTCACATTTTGTCACCTTATTTAACATGGGGGAAATGTAGAAAGAATATTTACAGTTAGCGGATGTTAATAAGGCAAGACACATGTCCAGATTTTATTCGCGGGTACAGAGGGTACACCACAATTTGGGCACAGAGGATCTCAACCCGCTGCGCACCAATAACCAAATACCTATTTCTTCCACCTTCATTTTCAGTTTACTTTTTATTTCATAAAAAAAAATCGACAAACTTTGGAGGAAATTTACTTAATTTTAATTTCATAAAAGAAAATAGACAAACTCTAGAGGAAAATTTATCTTTAAAATTTAAAAGAAAACAAAAATAAAGGGGACATGAGCATCTCCATCAGAAGAAAAAAAAAACGAAAAAGATAAACAGAAAAAATAGAGCCGAAAAAGTGAGAAATTACATCAACAAGTTCATGTAAAGCCTTTCAACAGAAAATTCTTTTGAAGAGTTTTCATGTAAATTCTCTGTTTTGATTTATTCTTACACAAAACATGATGAAAACCATCAGATGGAGGAGAAGGAGTATCTTCAATCAACGTGTTCTCTAAAACGATGATGAAGATATTGAATAGTCGTTATATTCCTTATCATCTGTTTACATCGCTAGCATCTGATCTCTAGAAGTTATATTAGAAAGTATCTTGTATACCAACTAATATTGAGTTGTCATCCAAGAGGGAATTTTGTATTACAGTTGGATATTCGTTGGAATTAGACAAAACCGAAAATTGGTGTATATTAATTGCATATCTTGAGAATATATCCGGTTACGGAAATTCCTTGTTGTCCAAAGTATCTTGGTTTATTAATAGTGAAGTTTTTTCTTCTTACAAACTTATATCTTGACGCAGGCCCTTTATTTTGTAGTCACTGATGTGGCCAACTAATAGTATTACTTGTAATACTATATTAGAGAGAAGAGTAACCTAATTAGGCGAAATCTCTTACGTTCGCAAGTTAAAATAATTTTGTGGGATCAAGAAGCGTCTAGATAGTACCGTTGGTGGGAAACTAGAATTTTCATTGTTATTTTAGTTTTCGATTATTGATTTGATTGACTAACGATGGTTGAATGTTGATTGCACCTAGTTTGATTTTTCTTTAGAGCCTTCTCTTCTGACATAAGGTCACTCAAAGTAGATCAATGATCATCGTAGTTCAGATCTATTTTTGGATTTGACGGTTTGTTTGTTTTCATCCGTTGTTAACAGACTCCGTTCGGTGCGGGATCAATCATAAGGGAATCAAGTGCGTTTATGCAGGTATAAAAGAAGACATTGAAGATTTAAATATAAGAAGATTTTTGATTGGTTTTGTATCTTTTGAAATTGAAATTCGTGCTCACACTTGATCGGCTAGGGTACGAATATGATTGTTTATCGATATATCTTTGACAAACAATTGATTGCCTAGTCATATTAGATCGGCAAACTATAATTTGGTGGTATATTCTTCACTATTTGAATATGATAGTTTGCATACGTAGATCTGGTTATCTTGATAATCTAGATCTTGGTAGATCTTACCCAAGAAAGGAGTTTATTAGATTAAACGAAAGGGCCTTTGTTGAACTCAACTTTAATATCTGATTTTCTTCTTGATATTGAAAAAGTGGTTACCGAACAGATTAGTCATCTACTGTTTGGGAAGACGATCCATAGAAGCTGAATGTTTGAAGTCTTCACCGTGGCTGAAGCAACTTAAGATATTGGACTCTATCTTAGGATTCGCGTGTGTTGGTCAGATTGGTGGTAGACGCAGGGATACCGAGGAAACTAGGTAACAAGGGGTAGATTACTTGGTCTCGACTATACGAAGGTGGTAATGTTCTTTGTATAATGGATATTTTCTGAGAGTATTCAAAACTGGACTAGGTCCTCGGGTTTTTCTGAATTTGTAGTTTCCTTGTCAACAAAATCTTGTTGTGTTTTTACTTTTATTTTTCGCAATTATATAATTATCGTTTTAGTTATAATTAAAAGTAAATACACTGTAAGTTAATCCAAACACTTTGATTGATCCCTACAGTTAGGTTTGGTTTCGATAACTATTCTATATACCAATTGTATACCTTGTTGTTGTCATCTTCTTGACAGTCTCTGTCTATATTAGATCACACAAGGTATCGGACTTATAAGTTGATATCGAAAAGATTGTGGTGTACTTGGTACTCTCGCCATTTCAGTTGTGGCTCATAAAAACCATCATTTTCATCTTGATATTAAGTTTGGGGAAGAATGTAATCATTATCTAACAAATAACTCATTTCTGTATTGTTGTGAAGATTAACGAATACTCTAGAAGATGAAGGTTCTGATTCAGAGGAGCTGTCACTCGAATTACTATTCGAATCACTCAATTCATGTTCACCTATCTCAAAAATATATTTTTTCTTTTCCAAGACCATCTTTTTCTTATTATTCTACTTTACTCGCCCAGTAATTGTTCCTCTCCAAAAACCAATTTATTAATTTAACCACACTAATCACCAATTACCTTGACACTAACTAATCACAATACTAACTACTCATAACACTAATCATTATACTAGCCAATTGTTTGTACCGTGTCTAAAATACACGGAAGGCCCGTGAATCAAGCTCGCGAAGGAAGTTTCCCGAAGACTTATTTCCCAAGTTGCTTGCATATCAAGTTTGTATCAGAATTAGGGTTACATACACTATAAATACATGTATCCTAAACCCTAAAGGATATGGAATCCTAGGTTAATTAGCTTACCCGAAGAAATACAATTGTATCATGATAATCAATAAAATCACTCCCTACGAGATTCCTCTGTGGATGTAGGCAACACTTTCCAAAATATGGCTTCATAATTCATTATGCATCATATTTTTTTCTTGTTGGAATGTTCTTTTCCAAATATGTACATCGTTTTAGTGGTTGTATAATCCAATTAGTGGATGCATAAACCAAAATACGTCTATATAATGCGAAATCTTTATTCGAGTCGCAACTATTAATAATGCTAACAAATCTTGATCTAACTGAAAGTCTTAGTTTTACGAGTAGAGTCCCAAAGTTTACACTAAATGAATTTCTGTGGCTTCGAACTTTATTTGGAAAATCCGTACACGACTCAGAAAACACAAATTGTAAGGCCATTAACTCTCTTTTTTAGCTAAGTTGTAAACCATTAACTCTTTACCTAAGATCTAGCAGTTAATATCTAGACTAATCTGATCAACCAAAAGAAAAAGAAACAACTAAAATTTCTTCACAGCATAATAATAAGCACTAGATTATATATTCTGATTATTATATGTTGTTTCCATCCATCGTTCTGTTTATTTGGAATCAAAACACCAACAATAATAATCAGACCTTGAAATGGCCAAGAGCTGATTCGGAGTCATTTTCTCAAGTTCACTCTGCCTCCAACTTGAAAGATTATTTTTGTTACGGTTTTGTGCATCTGTTGCAGTTGAAACTTCCTCGGATTTGTGATTCAGATTGCGCATTCTCTTGTAGAGCGTCATTGTTGCTACACAATCCTCAAAAGGGTCTTGCATTCCAGTTTGAATATCATACCCAAGATAGGCTTGTGTTAGGTATTTAAGTGAGTTGCTCAGCTTACTAGTTTTCATTAGTGGTGGGTATTTTGCTGTATCCCTGACGAACACCAAAATATTAGATTTTTTAATCAATACACTATCAGTAGGAATATCCTTATGAATCTATGCTTGAAGGGCTTCATTATTTACGTACCTTATGAAGTTTGAGGGATATTCCATTCCTAAACAATCAAGGTCATGATCCAGACCATGACCTACAAGTATCCTTGGTTTTCCGGTACCTTTTGATGAACGTATCTTCCATATAGGTTCACCGTTGCACAAGAAATCTTGGATGATCTTTTGCACGTCCCTCAGTTGCATTGCGTTAGAATCCCTTAAGTATTCAGGCCGTACACCAGTTGTTTCATACCTAAATTCGTGTTGTTTAAATGTATAATATCATTAGTTAGTTCATTAATTTTTGTGATGAAGATACATTTAGTATCTGCTAATCTCAATCGGCATCTTTTATGCATCATATGGTTATTAACTTAATTTATAACTTACCGATAGTTAGTGACCGGAATGAGTGGCTTAACAAAAGCCTGATATATGATTCTTTTATCCTCATCGATAAGGCACACTTTTGCACAAATATCTAGTGATCCATCACTTCCTCCACCGACCATTTTGCAACCTAGTGCAAATGCTTGAGGTCCTCTTGTTCTTCCACAACCGTTTATACTCATGTTCGACATTCCGGATAGGATGTCACTGGGAGAACCCTATAGTAGAATTAGAAACCAGCGGTCACTAGCTATTACGGACAGTTAAACCATGATAGCTAGCTCAAATATATAAAATATATTTTGGCTATTAAGCTTACAAGGTTTTTCCTGGAGAACTGGCAAGTTTGTCGATGACTGCGAACAGCATTAGGACCATTGAGAATAGTTAAACAAAGGTTGCATCCACGGGCGCTGAATACCCTAGCACATTCAAGCTTTGGCAAAGGTCCTGTTAACAATATAAATAAGCAAAGATCGATGAATTTATGATATATATACATATACATGTATTAAGTTTATTAATGGCCTGTTGGTTTCCACATCTATATATGTAGAGAGACTGAAGATTGCTTAATTTACCGATAAGATGCTCCCTGAGGGACTCGAAATAACGGCAGTGTTTACCACAAACACCACACATGGGTTCATGAGCAGAGTGAAATGAGATCTTACTGTGCTCAACAAGGTGTTCTTTCTTATTAAATTGTCTATAGCATGCTGCACACTTATTCCTGGTTATTGTCATAAATTCACAGAGTAAGTGATTCTATTACATAACAAGAAAAACGAACCAACCCCGTACATTTGACATACAGAGAGAGAGAGAGAGAGTTATGTGATGTACCTAAGAGACTCCGTATCCATGATCGACAAGTAAAAGAGTGGAGTAGTGCCTAGCTAGTTATAAGAGAATTGCAGATATTGTTGAGGAAAAGGGACGGAATAGCTGCTAGTATTTATAATGGTTTTGAAGGGCTCAACTTGAATGGTGAAAGGAAATGATTCTTCAGAGAGAATATTTATTCCTCTCAATTTTCAACGCCTTTGGAGTTTTCTTCATTCCTTAAATTTGTGATTAATATTAAACCTATTATTTCTTATGGCACTAATTACTTGGTCACTCTCACTGCCCCTTGGCTAACAAATTCTTAGCAATCCAGATGCATTTGACAGGTCCATTTGGTGTCAACTGGAATATCTCCCTTGCCCTACTACTCTCTCTTTTTTTCTTCTCATTTATCAAGCCCTGTTTGCTAGCTCCACGTATGGACGTGCTGTGCATGGTTCACTAGGCTTTCAGAAGTTCCACCAAAAGTTACATTATCCAAGTTCAACATATCAACTTTACATACGTAGGGTTCCAAAGCATTTATGTAAGCATGCATGTGATCTTATTTTCACACAGCAGGACGGAAAAGATGAAATAAAAATCAATTCTCTTAATATAAATATTCTAAAGGTTTACATTACTAATTTTAAAAGACTAAGCTGGGTGACATAAAAAGAGAGAAAAGATATTTGGCATCAGTAAATTTCAAAAGAAGATCCTCAGCTAATTCTTAGTTCATCATGCATGTTACCAACCATACTTACTAAAGATTTTAGCTGATAAGGATGATATATATGATAAACTGATAACGAGAATATGTTTAAGATATGGTGTTTACAAAAGAGTAACGAATCAGTTGCACGTACAACAACACGAATGTGGCTGTCGCATCTTATCACAAACACACCAAACACAATCGAAAGTAGAAGAAGGTATCTCTTTTTCTCTTCTTTTCTGAATGGAAAGTGTTTTTATTTTTGGTTTTTACGAGTCCTTTGAGATGGATATGCAGTCAAAAGGTATTTGACTTTTGACCCTAGTATATTCGGGAAAGAGCATGTGACATGTCAACAGTCAAAAGGTTTTCTACCCACTGTGTTCTCAAACTTATCCGCGCACCTTTTGTTCGTAGCTTTAGATTCTCTTTTGATGGTGTTCCGACCAATTAGAGAATTCAGGGATACCCGGTATCAATTGGTGTTTCCTTTCCGTTCCTTTCTGAATCTGTAGTTGTAGAAAATCTAACATCCTATACTCAAATGATAACTAAGAAGTAAAACAAGTAATGATGAACATATCATCAAACACAAAAATATACATGATTCGACATGATTACGTACGACAATGAAGTCAAAAGGAAGTTCTTATTATGTTCGATGATTACAAGTTGCGAGGCTAAGCTATCACTCTCAAGAATAATTCCCAGCTTTCCTTACTCTCACAATAATAGAACATAACCAATACTCATAACTTGGCCTGGTATTCATAGACGATGTGTATATACAATGAAACTACAATGTTGAGCATATTCATCGAAGTTGCTACTCCCTTATCGGGAGATGTGACCTGATCTTCCCAATATGCTATCCCCGATATCTTCTCTGTATTTCTCGGTATGTTGGTTGTCTCGATTCCAGCTTTGAGTGCTTCGCAAGTCTTCTTTGGCCGGGTCTCATATTATTCTGGTCTGCGCCACCTATGTCTGTAGCCATTTAATGCCTGGTCTGCTAATTCAAGCTCGACCGTTGACTCTTCCTTCTGTTTTTCACGTACCTTACTTCTGGATTGATAGGGTGGATATCTAGATCACTGTGTTGGACCTCTTGCGTCTAGGTGCTTTGCCCTCATCCATCGGAAAACAAAGTTGTTACAATAATCACATGACCAATTTTAACTTACTCGACTATATATAGCATCCCAAATAAAGAGCACGGCGTAGGAGTTGAAATTTTCATAATGGTATCACTATAAGGTTAATTTACTTCTTCCTAAAAGTCCAGAGGTTCTTTAATTTTCTCCACCCCGACCAAACAATTGCTTAGTGTTAGTCAATCCCTGGCTCCGCCGCTGCTGGGAGAGTACAAACACTACATGGAAGAAATTTGAAGAGTTGGAACTTCCTGTAAATGTTCATAATCATATAATCATGAACATTATATGATCGTAATGTTCATAATCATATAATTACCCTTCATCTTATCCTATAATTAGTGATTAGCCACCAAATATTCACATTTAGTCCGCATATTACTGTAAAGAAATTCATCCCCTTTTTAGGTTTTGTGTCTCCCCCACTATCTCTGAGGATCAAAGTTGTTCATTAGATTCTTTTTGCCTACACCATGAAAAAATTCATGCAAGTGTGCCGGTTCTTTTTTCAAAAGATACGTATAAATTTGTCATTTTTTTAATTGGATACTAATTTTTTGCCTTTTCAAATATTTATTATTTTTATGTTTGAATATCTTTTGTCAGTTTTTTAATTGGATACTAATTTTTTCGGTGGTTATATTCAGTTCCCTACTCTTTTCCCTCCAATCTAAACCCCATATATGGGGAATGGTGAATCCCACCTGTACCTGAATGTGATTCAAATCCTAGATGTGTGGTGTAGATTAAAGGGAGCAGAATAGGGAGATGGAGAATAAGAAGGTGAATAGCATTTCCATAATTTTTTGCCATTTCAAATATTTATTATTGTTATGTTTGAATGATAAAGAAAAGGCTATCCCTGTACAATGAGCTCTAATGTATTCATCCACTGTGTTGTAAGTGTAGATGTAATTGTTTTTTTGTTGTTTTTGTAAATTAGCCGTATTATAACACCATCAAAAACTTATATGAGACCATTTATTCTTAGAGATATTTTGTAAAAGGGTCGTACGTTTTTGGCCATATTAGGGTCTGAGTCGTAGAACATGTAGTTGATGCGATGGGTCGTAGACTGACTTTGACCATTTGGCATTTTTACTTAAATACCCATATGAAATAGTTGAATAACCTATTATCCTAACTCAGTTAAATTCTTAACTAAACTAAGCTTACAACTACATTTTGTGATTCCGGGAGTTCTAATTTGAGGGGGCAGTTGATGTTGCCGTTGGTTCTTGGTGGTTGAATAATGCTAGGCTGTTCATGTATTAACTTAGTCATTTTATCCGAAACATCAACCCCGGATTCCCATAACAATTGGCACTTATATTATTAGAATTTTCAAACTTGTTTACAAAATCCCATTGATTAACCACTAATAACCAGTTTTCTTATTAATTCCATTAGTAGTCCGGCTAATTTTGCTTTTCTATTGAAATCGTAGTAGCCCAGTTTGAATGTATAACCCATAAAAATACTACTAGTATATCCTAATTTATCATATATAAACAGAAACAGGTTACATTTCTTTCATGGAAGATTCATACGCAGATACGCTTAACAACCTGTGTTTTTTGATAATCATTATGCATTGAAGATCGATGTATCTAGTCATAAAGTAAAGGACGACGAACAAATGGGTTCTGATCATATATCCAGTCCGGATATGAACTCCAAAGATACAAGGAACAAATGGTTTCTAATGTTGTTATTGTCCGTGATAATGGGGCTAAATGAAGGAGATTGTGAATGTTTTTGAGTTCCTGATGGACTATGGTAGATGGGTTGTTTATGAAGCTGAGGAGATGACTTCTTAATACCATCAGGTTGTGCTCATCAGGTGTTCGTGAAAGTGCCTGAACTGCAAAAAAAAAAAAAAAAATACCGGAAGAAAGAAATCTTTCACCGGACGGAAGGAGATGGAAAAGGACTAGATGGTTAAAATATTTTGACCAGGAGTATATTTTAATGGTCAACGCTAGTCAGATGATCGTCAGGGTATTTGGCTAAATATAAAAGTCGACTAACGATTTCTTAATGGTCTTCGGTCAGTCTACGACCCTACCGCATCAACTGCATGTTTTACGACCCATACCCTAATATGGCCAAAAACATACGACCATTTTACAAAATATCTCTTATTCTTAC
Source organism: Papaver atlanticum (assembly GCA_023531105.1). Classification (NCBI taxonomy): domain Eukaryota; kingdom Viridiplantae; phylum Streptophyta; class Magnoliopsida; order Ranunculales; family Papaveraceae; genus Papaver; species Papaver atlanticum. The sequence goes on along the minus strand of JAJJMB010009474.1, from coordinate 2,065,891 downwards.
ATTGTAATATAACATACAAAATTTGGTCGAGTCTTCTCCCATCGACTGGCTGGGTTTGGGTTTTACCTGGATCGATGAGAAGTTTGGCTGAATGTTGGCATCATAGCCTCTTCTCGCAGTCAGGAAATTACATCTGAGGCTTAATACTTGCAGCCATTGTGAACACAATCTGGAGAGAAAGAAATTGTAGAAGATTCGAGGAGCGTTATATTTATAAAACATATGATGATCTAATTTACGAGGCAAAGTCTGCAGTTTTGACTTGAGCAGCAGCAATAGGAAATCAGGTTCATGTAAACTTCACAAACACAGTTATGTGTAACTGGAACTCAATATTTATGTAATTTGTTTGCAGTTTTTTTCCTTTCAACTTTTTGTAATCTACCACTGGTAGATCTTTATGTACATCCTTTATTTCTCAATAAAGTTTCTCTTTGGATCAAAAAAAAAAAAAAAAAACTTAAGTTCTGCTTATCTAAAGAAAAAACACAGAAAATAAAATTTTGCATGATGTTCCATTGTTGTTAGAAATTCACGGGCCTAAAATTTTGCATGAGTTTGTATCATTCCAAGAAATGTAGTAGGTTAATTAGAAAAGAGGTACAAACATATAAACTAAATAGACAGAACTCTATACATTCGGTGGGATAAATACAAAAATATATGGCATAGAAAAAGGATTTAGTACAAGGTTTAGGAGGGTTAGTCAACCCTTGGTTCCGTCCATGCGGGTGTCTCTTGCAGTTTACAATCAAGAAACGACCCATACATAGTATATGGTTTTCCGAAAAACTGGATTCGACAAACCAAATTAAAAAGGATGATATGGGTACAAAAGAAATCAATAATCCATATTTTTTGTTTTGAAGGAAACATCTTTATCTCATTAATATTGTAAAATGGAATACATGATTACCAAATACATCAAAGATGAGAATAATAAAAAATTACATATATCTTGTTTTATAGAGGAAACTGATATTTGAAAAATGGTTTTAGAAATAAAAATCTGCCATTAAGATTTGTCTTCTTCAATAAGAGTATAATGTCTCAGAGGGGAGTAATCTTCCTGTTTCATCATTATCACAATATTCGGTAGCCATTGATCTTCAAAGAATTGTAAAACCATGACCACTTCCGAAAAATTGCCAGCGATGATACATTTCATAAGATTGTAACAATCGTACGAAGCGCCCTATAAGGCTATAAGAAACATCTAATTAGTACATAGAAGCCATTAGAAGGGATGAAATCAATTGAAAACAGAATAAAAACATTATTTACAAACCCAAAAATCACTAAAAAGTGATTTTTTTTAATTTAATACTAATAGAAAGTAATATTTATACTAAATCTGCCAAAAGATCTGAAGATTTCAGATCAAATATGACAGATTTGGATTAAGATCTAAGAGATTTTAGGAGGACTGAATTAAAGAGAAAAAACGGTGTTTTTTTTCTCGGAGAGTGAAGAGAGTCCAACCAAAGTACTCTCATCAATAATCTATATAACAGTTATACTGATCCAAAGCACTTTCACGAGGCATGCCTCCGCAGAGTGCTACGGCCTATAGGCGGGCAAGGGCCAAGGATTTTCTATCCGCCCCCATTCATAACCGGAAAAAAAAAATTAGGGGAGAAATATCGCACAAGATAAAGATGCAACTTTGCTCTAATCAAAACAATCCTAAGCACGAAGATACAACAACTACCAGGAAGTAAGGCGAAGAACAATTATGTGATAATAATGGAAGAACGCGAAAAACAGCTACACGATAAAGACAACGCGGCTACTAACTCCATCATAAGAAGCGCGAAGGGCTAAGAAGCAGCACGACAGACAGAGACAGCTTCTTAAAGCCTGGCATATAAGAAAAACTGGAAAAAAATCCGTCAACTATGATCTTGCACGTGAACCATGGTTGTCTTGTATTGAATTATTTGCCTATATAAGGATTGAAAAATGATAGAGAGAGAGAGAGAGATTAGTTGATAGGTAAACTAAGGAAGTTATCATAGAGAAAAGAAATAAGTCCTTAGAATTTAACTTTCATCCTTGTATTTCTCCATTATCGTGTACAATCTCAGCTTGGGTTCTCTGTAAGAACAATATACATATGATATAAAGTGTTTGAGTTGATCAATATGACTTAAGATTTGTGTTATTATCATTACAAAGGGTGTAGTTGTGGGATTTTCCGTAACTACATTTTGGCGCTAGAAACATGGAGGATTTATCCTCACCTGCTAGTTGACAACTAGGAATCATCATTTTTTGAAGCTCATTTATTATTCTCATTTATTTCATTTTTCTGTCCACCATGAAGTTTTGGTAAACACATCACCGTCTTATTTGGAAAGTCTTTGTCAAGAACCCTTTACCCCTCAAATTTTGAAAGAACACATTGTCGAAATCCTTTCTTGAGATTCCGTCTCTGTAAACAAGTATCAATCAAATCCCATTCACCACATCCCCTCACCAGCAGGATGGTACGAGTCGCCTCAAGGGCAGGGCATGTTATCGCTACACTAAGAAGCAACAGAGTTGCAGGCAAAAGAGGAATAAAAGATGAAGCAGAAACTTCGGCTGCAGGAGAAAAAAGGGCCTTAGAACGACAGAACCGCAACCGCAACCGCAACCAACTCTCCATCATAGAAGCAAGCCAGCAGAACAGCATTATTGTCACCCAAGACCCAACGCATCCGAATAATAATGAGGAGAGAATCATCTACAAAGAAGGTCTTGTCCACACAACTGATACAGAAACAATGGAAGATGAGAATCAGGCAATGCGAGATGGAGGAGAAGACCTAGGAAATGAGGAAAATTTGACCTCCAGCAGTTAAGAGAACGTCTCGCACAAGACAGAAGAATTGAGAGAGAGCTGAGGCAAGGACTCGAACGAAGCAGAGAAAGAGATGCAGAATTGGCGGAAAAACGAGCAGACCTGGCGCGACAGATTGCCTTGTTAACATAGGAAAACAACCGGATAAATGATGATAGGCAGGCACGAACTCATACTGGAGAAACGGAAACTCAGGCAAGTGGGAGTTCAGTAAGGAGAAGGAGAGAACATCACACAGGAGATAGAGAGGTACAAAACAATCATGGCATTTCTGACGTACGCTTCTGGTTTAAAGCTTGAGTACGAAAGGCCTAAAATCAAGAAGGGCGATACAAAAGAAGAAGAAAAAATGTATAAAGTGCCAAAGATTTGCAAGTCTAACCTTTAAGTTCTTCATTCTTCGCGCAAAGATTAACAGCATCATTCGCCTCGGCAGTAAGATCGGACACCTGCTTCTTTAGGTCAGTGATAACCTGATCAAACTTGCAGTATTCGTCAATATCCACCAAGCGACAACGGAATTCCTAGAAAACATCAAATAACCAGAATTAAAACAAGAATATATAAAAGGAAAAATAACACGAATAGAACGAAATCGCACCGCAGATTCAAGGGCGATGAGCTTATCGCGCCTAGAAAATTGAGACGAATCAGAGTCAATTTCGGGAGGCGAGTTATCAAGCGCGCGAGAAGCCAATTCCGACCAATGAGAGGCCTCAGTAACCGAAGAGTTCTCCATATGATTGTTCTCCGCAGTAGCTTTACCAGGACTAGAGAATACAATAGATGTAGAAGAACCTTCAACACTAGCAAAAGGAGTAGTGGAACTGATCCCACTAATGTTAGGATCTTCAGGATTGGTCTCTTTCGCAGAAGAAGGTCCCGTTGCGCTCGACTCCGTACGCAAAGATTGACCAAGAGTAGGAAGGAGAGTGGAAATTGGTCGCGGAGAAATCTTATTAGTCACCTCGCCTTTCGCTTGGACAATCGGCGCGATAATGGTTGGCACAACGAGTGACAACGGACTTACAACAGACACAAGGGCCCTATGGCGCGAAGTCCTCTTTTTCTGAGGAGAACCCTCATTATCCCTAATTGCTTGATCCGGCGAAGATTTTCGCTTTCTAGAATCCTTCTTCTCTTTCATAATCCTTTTTCGATCACCAACAGGATTCACCGGAGGTTTCGACTTAATACGTCTGAGGAAAGAAATTTCAGTATGGGAATACTAAAACCAGATAAAATGCCAAGAACACCAGCAGCGGCAGAAATAAGAGAAACCTAATAGTTAAAAACTCAAGAAAAATACAAGATATCCAAATAATACTTACCGGGAAGATGATTCAATAGTAGAAGGGATGGCGGAATTGATCGACATAACGATAAATCTTTTCAAAAACAAACTTCTATGAAAACAGGTCCTTTCAAAACAAAGGAAAAAAAGAAATAAGAAAGTAAAAGAGATGAATCTCTCTCTTCAAGAGTATTTATTGAAACAGGTGAACCGGCTATAGCAGTAACCGGTCAAAAGAAGAAGCATTGATGTTTCAGTCGGAGTTACTGCACATGGAGATAATCATACAGAAAAACCAGAAAAATGTCGGGTTAAGGAAAACAAAAGGAACAACTTATACGAAGCAAGGATTCTCGCATTATTCCACTTGCAGAAGAACAACGCGGGAAGAGGCAAAATGTAGGGGAGAAATATCGCACAAGATAAAGATGCAACTTCGCTCTAATCAAAACAATCCTAAGCACGAAGATACAACAACTACCAGGAAGTAAGGCGAAGAACAATTACGCAACAATAAAGGAAGAGCGTGAAGAACAGCTACATGATAAACACAACGTGGCCACTAACTCCATCAGAAGAAGCTCGAAGGGCTAAGCAGCAGCACGACAGACAGAGACAGCTTCTAAAAGCCTGGCGTATAAGACAAACAGACACTACGGGAAAAACATGCTTTGACAACCCCTGACAGGTGTTGTAGTAGACCTACGACGACTCTATTCTATGTGTTGTGGAAAGGGGGGGGGGGGGTGTAGAAGGTCCCCGATTTACTACTACTTCGAGCTAAGAGTCGTAAACGTAGTTGTGGTTCAAGTTTGGACTACCTTGTGGTTCAATTGTGATTCTCTTTCAATTTTATTTTGGAAGCCTAACACAACCTCTAATAAGAGTTTTGAATCCTTCTTTCACTATACATACATGAGTTGTAGAACATCCGTCCACAACAACCTCTATGTATAGTAGAAACTTTATCACAACCCCCTAGTTAGGTTGTCAAACTCTAACATAATTTTCTAAAGTTTCTTTCACAACTCTTACTATGATTGTGATTAGTCCTGTCACTACTCTTGTTCGGGTGGTTAAAAGATCTTGTACAACTCTTATTAATATTGTTATACTTTATTTCACAACCTTTGTCTTGTGTAGTCATAATCTCTAACGCACCACCCTTAAAGGTTGTAATATTTGAAGTAACAACTTCTTTTTTCAGTAGATGAATGTGTAACTACAACTTTTATTAGAAGTTGTGTGTATAAAACTATTTTGAAGAAAAAAATTATAGCTGAAACCGAATTGCCAAAAGTATTTCACATTCACATTAACCTGCCAGTGTAACACAATTACATTCATTCAAGTTAACCTGCCACTCCAATTGCATTACCTAGCTAACTTCAAATCACCTTGTATGAAAGTGTGTTGCGCAACGAAAGAAAAGAAAATGATAGATTCTTTGAACATGACTAAAAATATCATATAAATCGTAAAACGCAGATATTGGCCTCCCCTACAAATGTGGCAGTAGCTCCATTTGTTGCAGCTCATATCACCCATTCAGCTCATCATACTCATACTTTGCTCAACCATCTCCTTCAGCTCTGCCTCAAGCCATATAGATCGTCAACACGGCACTTAGTCTGCATCTGCAATGTAATTCTCAGCTCAAACCCTTCAATCTCACACTCAACAGCAACCACCACAACTGATTTCTTGGCCTCAATATCTTCATTACCAAGACTTCAATTTTAACACTCCTGCTGCAATATTTAACACCACAGCATCTTCCTGTAGCCTTCACTAACTACCCATCAAACCATTCAATTCATCTCACCAACAGCACCCCACTTTCTCCGGCAGTAAGTATAAACCACTTAACCAAAATCCAATCTAACCACATCAGCTTCTTCTGCAATTCAGATCCCCACCAGTTCACGATAACAACTCATCTTCTCAACCAGATAACCACAACTTCACTACAAATCCATCTGCATTTCTCCTTGTTCTCATGTTCACTTGCAACAAGATCTTGCAAAAACCCATTTCCTGTAGCAGAAAGACATTACTTTCATTTTTAAATGCAAGATATCAGCTGTCACTCGACAAGGCTTTGAACAACATGAAATGACTATTGAATTTCTTGACACACAAATGCAAACATGTAATAAATCGATAATATCAAATGGTATATCACTATATTACATGCAACAATTTCTTACTCGTATTGGGGTGTCAGCGACTTGTTTGAAATATATGACCTCATCATAGATCAATATAAAGAGACCTCTACTGAAATAAGTTATAGTATATCAATTGGTGGTTCTCCTAAAATTGTGGTTAACTTTGTGAGATTAGTTTCGAAAAACACGAAAATTCGATTTTCTTACCGGATCAACCAATGTATAATTATCCATAATGGAGAATAACTTGAGGTCGAATTCCACATTGGGGTTCCCAAGTACTTCCACAAGGTATAATCACCATTACAAAATTCTGCAAAGGATACATGAGAATTAAAAAACTGTCTATGGTCTAATACAGCTTAAACATCACATTTAACTACTACATATGAATTGTTTAATACATGCAAGATGCAATCAATAGTAAAAAGGTTTAATTTTGACCTAGCAACAGTTTTTCACTTATTGATAAGAATCAGCATCCCAATAAGTTATTCTGATTGCTATTGCCATGGTTTACATGACAGTGATCAAAACAAGAAGAAAATAATTGATCTATTACCTAAATACAAATGTTGCTATTAGCATGGACATTCCTCGTAATTTTGAACAAGCACACGAGAACAAAAGTAGCAGAAACATATAACATATAAGCATCGTTAACAACAAATAAAATTACGAATAAGCCCATTCTCTTAACTCCACAAAAGCAACTACAAGGAACAACAAATCTCTTTACAGAACACAAGAAAGCAAGAGAAAGCCCATTTCAGTCCAGTAGATATTGATGCTATTCGTGACAATGTTTATTGATGAACAACAGACCATAATCTTAACAAATACTATTCACCATAATCTTAACAAACCCTAAAAACAGTTCACTCATCCATTTCCATCTCAAAGCAATCATAACATACCGAGAATAAACTGACATTTCCATCCAAATATCATACAACAACAGAAACAAAATCAAAATACACAAATGAACCGGATCTTAAACAAACATACCGTGTTTTGTCCAAGAGGAGCTCTAAGAGCAAGCTGATCAAAGGTCAAACACTCTCCACCAGCTTTCTCAATCCTAACTTTACATTGCCACCACTGACTACAATTCCTCAGCTTAATCAGCTTTGATTGGAGCTCCATACAGCCATGAATCAATGGTCGTAACTCACTTCCCAGCAGCTGCGCAATAGCCCACAAATCTGTTCCATTATCTCTGAATTTCAGACTGCATACAGGACTCCCAAATTGATTGATGCTGTTAACCCCTGTACTGAGTTCCAATCTATATAAACGACCCCATTGTTGCTCTTGAACCATCACCGAAATCTTTCCTTGTAGCTGCTGCAATTGAGACTGCAGTATACTATTGACCTAACCCCAGTTCAGTTATGAGTCCAAAACTCACAGTAAGAACCAGCCACCAAAATCACTCAACACCCCATCTATATATTTTATTCTTGAACCCAAATATCACTCGAATCCATGGCAGGAACACCTTTCCTCTTCACTTACTCAAACCATCAATCAATGTTGCTGTAAACATCAACGATTCAACCAATTTCATCTCCTGCTTCCGTTAATCTCTTCCATTGTTATCGACATTCTGATATAAAAATATCCAAAAAATGTATAAGAATGAATCGGGAAAATGAAAAATGAATTCGATAATTGGTGTGTTTCTTTGTGCTTCTGTACTTTCTCTTTGTGCTTCCGGTTTGAATTTCGACTAGTCACATAGGTTATGAAGTAGTCCACTCCCAACCAGGTTTCGACCTCGGAGCCAGGGTATGCATACACTATGCCAGAATAGGGTTTGTTTAAGGTTTCGGGGAATATTCTGAAGGAATCTTACCTGAAAATGGATGGATTCATCGTTCTTACGAAGTTTCCGACTTATAGTATTCCACTCGCGGCCAGGTTTCGATCTCGGAGACAAGTTTAGTATCGAAGTTGATGAAAAGGGGTGTGTTTAAAGTTTTGGGGAATATTCCGATGGAATCTTACCTGTTGATGGGTGGATTCATCGTTCTTATAAAGCTTCCGACTTATAGTAGTCCACTCCCAGCCAGGTTTCGATCTTAGAGCCAGGTTATGCATACAATATGCCGACTTATAGTAGATTAATAGTTCGTTCTCGTATATTTATCGATTTCGATGATGTATTATGCTAAGTTTGAAGTCAGAACCCTCCCTGAGCTTTGTGGTTCATAGTTTGTATGCCGTTATACCACTTTTGAAGTTCGAATCGACACTGAGCTTCATATTTATCGATTTCGATGATGTATCATGCTAAGTTTGAAGTCTGAACCTTCCCGAAGCTTCTTGGTTCATATTTTGTATGTCGTTATACCACTTTTGAAGTTCGAATTGACACTGAGCTTTATATTTATCGATTACGTTGATGTATCCCACTAAGTTTGAAGTCCGAACCCTCCCGGAGCTTCTTGGTTCATATTTTGTATGTCGTTCTACCATATTTGAAGTTCGAATCGACACTGAGCTTCATATTTATCGATTCCGATGATGTATCATGTTAAGTTTTAAATCAGAACCCTCCCGGAGATTCTTAGTTCATAGTTTGTATGCCGTTATACCACATTTGAAGTTCGAATCGACACTAAGCTTCACATTTATCGATTTCAATGATTATCCTGCTAAGTTTGAAGTCAGAACCCACCCGAAGCTTGTTGGTTCATAGTTTGTATGCCGTTATACCACATTTGAAAGTTCATGACTTGTATGACTAGTCAAAATTATAAGTCGGAAACATGGTAAGAACGATGAATCCTTCCATTTATAGGTAAGATTCCTTTGGAATATTCCCCAAAAATTTAAACAAACCTTATTCTTGCATATTGTATGCATACCCTGGCTCTGAGGTCGAAGCCTGGACGTGAATGGACCACTATAAGTCGAAAACTTGGTAAGAACGATGAATCCATCCATTTACAGGTAAGATTCCTTTGGAATATTCCCCGAAACTTTAAACAAACCCTATTTTGGCATAAATATGAGGAAAACAGTAAGTCCTCGGGGGAAGGCTTCAGACTACCATCCGAAGACATTTTGAATCTCCACAGATATATGCATCTGATATATCTTGGAGCACAAAACAAGACCTCGGACTACCATCCGAAGGCATCTAATCAATTGTGCAGCTGCACGATTTGAGGCATTTAGTAAGTTCTCGGGGGAAGACCTCGGCCTACAATCCGAAGTCATTTGGCAGACCCCACAACGATGAATTACACACATAAGCCTTTTTACAATCAGTAAAAAGCTACAGGATTCAAAACTTATCTTAATTTATTTCATTTTATTTAAATTTATCTTGGATTTGTTCAAAACTCATCCTCTCAAATGCTACAGGAGCATACATATTGAACTATCATGCCCATAAGGAAAAATCCTCATCGCTCGGAGCAAGGAGCAAGCTACAGATAAAGGTAGTCAGCCAATTATGAAGAAAGCTAAGTATCACCTTTAGTAAGGAACTATTTCATTGTGCATACCACTAATTCTTCTCGCAAAATGCTTAATAGCTTGATATAAAACATAAATAGTTTTCATATGCCTAAATACAAATTATTCATACCATAAGCATGCTTAACAATATTTAATATCTTATTCTATCTTTGCAAGTGCAAAACTTTGAACTGTAGCATGTATGCTTAGAACTACAGTACTTAATCACTATAATGTTATGCTTGCGAAGCAAAATATTAAATTTATATTGTTGCGATATAGCAATTACGACTCTCCTCCATGAGCAGCAGGTACCCATGATGGTCCCGAGAAGCAAAACTAGGACAATTCGTCAAGAACTGATGCTAACCAAGCTAGACATAGCTAGAGCACAAACCGCCAAGAAGCAACCATAACGACCACGGACACAAGGAATGCCTCAGAAATTCACACAAGAATAGGGGAAAGTATTAATACTTTAAAAGCTGGTTATATTCTTCTGCGAAGTTCCTTCAGCAATAACAAATAGCCATGAAGCTCGGTACTGCACACCACCAACTGAAGCGACGAACCAACTCCAGCAAAGAATCAATGACCAAGAAGTCAGAGCGACCTCACACTGTTACTTACAATTACAACTCGCACATCTATATCGTGTAGCACAGATCACGGATCGTGAAGCACAAGCATCGCAGCAACACAACTCGGACAACCCCAACCAAACATACTACAGAAGTGTAGCCTGACTACAAGCCAGATCAGAACCAAGCATGTTCATAAATCTCGCTCAGCCACTCCTCTCGCCTTGAAAGTCACACCGAGGTTGATTTGCTTAAGGATTATTGTTTCAACAACCCTCAACCAAAGGAGCAAAATGTTAGTACAAAAGATGAGCTCGCTACGTGGCGCAAGATTAAGAGTCGATGTATCCTACTACAATACAACCATATACACAATGTATACCCAATCACTTAGTCTTATCCTATCTAGTCATCCCTAAGGGCGTAAATATAATTTGATGTAACCACCTACCCTATAAAAGAGAAAGAGAGATAGGTTAGGAGGATCTTTTGGGTGGCTCTAGCTAAGGCTAGCCTCCTTCTTCTTCCTTAGAGCTCCATGAGAGCCTCCTCTAATGGAGATTATGTAACACCACATATTATAGTGAAACCCCCATGGATGTAGGTCACCATTGACCGAACCACATAAAAGATCTGTGCCTCCTTTATTTTCATGTTGTTTTATCTTCTTTTATGTGTGTTTGATGTGTTTTGATTGTTAAGATCATCTTGGGTGTAGTAGCAGAAAATATGAAACTACAATCTTCTTCGTCTTCAAATCTTCTTAGATCTTCAATAAACACCTGCACACAAACAACTTGAATCTCTTGTGATCAATCACACACAGAACAGATCCTTTTAACAATGGATTATCACAAGATGTCTTTAGATCTACAAACAGTCTAAAGATATCCCGTCGAAACTTCGATCTAGTTTGAGTGAATCTTATATCAGAAGAGAAGATTCTCAAGCATAAACAAACTAGGTGCATTCAAAGTTCAACAATCGTTAGTCAATCAAATCAATCGAAAACTAATAATAAACTGCAATTATCTAGTTTCCCACCAACGGTACTAATAGAGCTTCTCAATCCCAAAGAAGTCTTTAAACAGAGCGGCCATAAGAGATTTCTCCTAATTAGGTTACTTTCCTCTCCGAATATGCGTCTCCACAAGTAACAACACAACTAGATAGTTTTGCTGGCTCTGAGGATTAGTTTGCTAGAAATGCAAACTTTAGTATTTATAGACAAGGAAATTTGGACACCAAGGAATTTCCAAAACCGAAAATATTCTCAAGATATG
>JAJJMB010009474.1:1952858-2054236 GCA_023531105.1 Papaver atlanticum | reverse complement strand
AAAGATTTGCAATGAATAACAATACCAATAAGCCTAGCGATTTCCCTTTCGATTCACAAAATAATTTTATGAATTTACTTCCTTTAAACGAATGTAAAAAAAAATTCCTAGGACGAAATCTTCACCCATACCTATACATAATCACAATAGCATTCAAAAGATAGACGTTATACTTTGTATTGTAATTCCTTAATATTATGTCTAACTAGAGTATAATCATTCACAGCTTCGCAGTTATGTTTTCTATATGCACGATTTGAAAGATATGTTAGGAATGAAACAGTTCAAGTCAAATATTACTAAACTCAAGTGGAAGGATGATGTTGTCATTGTAGTTCTTTACTTCTTCACATTCTTCAAGTTTTCACGTAATACTTGAAAGTCTCATATCCTAGTAACTTTCTAGCTAACCTATACAAGGTTGACTCTAGTAAATAATCAAGCGACTCTTTAAATGAGTTTTGGTTCACTAAAATATGACGACCAAACTTGACATACCAACGCATCTTGGGTTCAACCGAGCTATGCTCTAATAATATCAAAGAATTATATCTCAATCTCTCAATTCATTCCGCAATAAAACAAATAATAATTTGCGAGACCGATTGAATATAAAAGAGATAACTTGAATGGTACCAAAGACAAATGTTTTAGGATCAATCAATTTCAATCAACAACCAAAGGTTGGATTTACCAATTGATCGATTCAACGCACAACCTGTGATATTTAAATTATATAACAAAATATAATACGGAAAAGAAATAACACAGACACCAGAAGTTTTGTTAACGAGGAAACCTCAAATGCAGAAACCCCCGGGACCTAGTCCAAATTGAACACCACACTGTATTAAACCACTACAGACACTAGCCTACTACAAACTAACTTACGTCTGGACTGTAGTTGAACCCCAATCATTCTCACACTGATTCAAGGTACAGTTACGCTCCTTACGTCTCTGATCCTAGTAGGATACTACGCACTTGATTCCCTTAGCTGATCTCACCCACAACTAAGAGTTGCTACGACCCAAAGTCAAAGACTTTAATAAACAAATCTGTCTCACACAGAAAAGTCTACAGGAATAGATAAATATGTATCCCACACAAATACCTACGAGTTTTGTTCCGCCTTTTAATAAATCAAGGTGAATAGGAACCAATCAATAACCCGGACTTATATTCCCGAAGAACAGTCTAGAATTATAAATCACCTCACAATTATCTTAATCAACTAGCGAAACAAGATATTGTGGAATCACAAACGATGAGACGAAGGTGTTTGTGACTAGTTTTCTATCTTGCTTATCGGAGATATAAATATCAAGCCAATCTTACGATTGCACTCAATCACAATAGAAACAGCAAGATCAGATCACGCAACTAAAGAGAAAATAGTTGGGTCTGGCTTCACAATTCCAATGAAGTCTTTTAGTCGTTAACCTACAGGGTCTCGAGAGAAACCTAAGGTTAGAGGAGAATCGACTCAAGTCGCAACAAGTATCACACAGTAGGTGTGGGGATTAGATTTCCCAGTTGCTAGAGTTCTCCTTTATATAGTCTCCAAATCATGGTTTACAATCTAAGTTACCTTGGTAACAAAGCATTCAATATTCACCGTTAGATGAAAACCTGATATATTCAATCTAATATCTTTCAACCGTTAGATCGAACTTATCTTGTTATACACACATGAAAAGTGGCTTCATTTAGGTTTGAGTAACCGTACCTAAACGTGTACACCTAGTTGGTTCAACAATAGTTAACCAATGGTTAGCCATATGAGCACTTTCATATCAACCTTATTCAGCTTCACCATAACTAATTCAAATGACTCAAATGAACTAGTTAGAGAGTTGTTCAATTGCTTAGATCTCATAGAAGTATACAAGACACAATCGAAGCAAAATCGGTTTTGATTCACTCGAATCGATCCATGAACATTATAGCCACGGTTTGCAAAATTGCATTCCTTAATATATATAAATGTTTTAGTTCATGAACAAACCTATTTTAGAAAGTAACCTACCTAAGTATGCGAACGGGTACGCGTACTTAAGTAACCGGATTGAGTTTTTTTTCAATTCCAAACTCTAGCAGAAATTCACGGACGTGAACTTTTCGCCAGTACGCATACGGGTACGCATACTGTCCCGGATTTCCAACAACCGCCAGTACGCGAACGGGTACGCATACTTTGAGTTCCCGGTTTTGGACTTTTACACAAATGTGAAAACACACTATGCTTATATCCAAAGATGGTTACATGTTCTAAACTCTCATTTCAATCATTGAAACATTCTTAGAGGATGTTATGTAGTTGTTATTCACAAACTATTTTTCATATAAGTGATTTTAAAGATATCGAAATAACCAACATGACTTTCTTCATGAGTAAAGATGAACTTGTCCGAAGCGAAAGCTTACCAACACATATTTCGAGAAATAGATAAGCGAGATAAACTCGGCTTGAAATAGCAAATGTGTATAATCGAAGTCTATATAGCAATACGACTTTTGACTCAAGATAGGAGAAAGAATAGATAGACTTTTGAGTGATAGATAAGTTCAAGTCTCCACATACCTTTTTGTCGATGAAGTTCCACCATTTCCTTGAGTAGTTCTTCGTCTTTGCATGATGAACGCCGTGGAGTCTTGAGATCAACTACACTTACTATCCTAGTCTGAGACTTAGCTATCATTAGACTAGAAATCAAGACTTATAGTTTTGGCAACTAAACTTGACAAACAAGCTTGAGATAGAAACGCTTGCGAGTTCGACTGAGCAGTGCTCTAACAATCTCCCCCTTTGTCAATTTTAGTGACAAAACTATCAATACATATGGAATACAAAATAAATAAACTTTGCAGCTTCTCATCCACATGCTTGATCTCCTTGGTTCTTCAACATTACTCGAAATCTTCGTCACTTCCAAGTACTCCAATGATTCCAAAGATATTCAAATCAGCATCACCGTTGTTGAAGATCTGTAGCAATAACAATGAGAAAACAAAAGCTCTCAATCATTGTTACACAGTGTCATAATATTATTACATAGAATCAAACTTCAATTGTATCACAACTTCGACAACAATACTATGGTGATATGTATCACTCCCCCTTAGTCAATACTCCATCTCACAAGTAAACCAATCCCCCTTACATAATGATCCGAAAACCATATGTATTTGTAGTGTGAACTACACATTAATTCTCCCCCTTTTTGTCAATAAAATTGGCAAAGGTACGAAAACTAGTGGGATCCTAATGAAATTTCCATAGAGACATTTCATGACCAAAAGAAAGTACATACATACTTTTTAGATGCAATCATATAGCCTAAACTAAATGCATTCATCAAGGAGTTTATAAAGATACAAGATAACCCCTATAATATTCCACAGCCGCACTCCCCACAAAGATTTGGCAATTAAGCACAAGTTCAATTAAGAACTCTCCCCCATAAAATGTCATTCCCGAAAGAACAACAAGAGCGACCTTACTTTCACAAGAAAAGAATGATTTCTTTGGACATTAACAAATTACATAAGAATATGAATTTGTATCCAAAAATCTCAATTAAATTAACCACAAGAGAACCCATGATTAATTTAATCGGAAGTGCTCACATAAGAAAACTTACGGAGCCGCACAGTATTTTACATAAAAAATATGGATCAGGGAAGATCAATACTGCGGAATAAACAAAGATTCATTCTATTTTTAATCACTATTTTCACAATGACATATAATAGACTTTAATCTTTGTAAAAAAAATGTTCATCCTATCTTCCATCACTATTTGCATAACGATACAATAGGATTAACTTTTGTTGTCAAAAGTTCATTCTATCTTTTATCAATAAAGACATATGATAGACTTAACTTTTGAGAAAATATGGGATAGTCAAGGTTCACGGATGTAAACAACATATCCCATAACAATTTGTAATATATAAAACCACAAAGATTAATACTGCAAAAATCAATCTTTTCCTTTAGAAGGTAGAATCAATCTTTTTCGCAAGGATTTACACCAAGAATAGCTACCAAAGGCGAATAAAATTATTTTCTAACAAAGAAGAACATACAAAGTCATTAATGACCATGCACCATAGTTCACATAAGATGATTGTAAACATTCAAGAATCCCATAGCAATGCGTACTACTACCCATTCTTGAACTTCCTTCTTTGTGATTCACCAACAACATTCTTTTAAAAGCTACAAATGAGCTTAGATGAGTAGTACTCCAAGAATCCATGTGCCCAAGTCCAAGAGAAGTTGAACAAGTGCGACGAAATTGAGCAAAACACTCAAAAACAAGAGACATGACAAAGACCAATCTTAACTCATCCAAATTCAAGAATTCTCACCTCCATTTTGAAGGGAATTCAAAAAGGAAGATAATGCAAAAAGAATGAGGTAATTCCGAGTTGAAACGAAGAAGTTACGGCCAAAACAAGTTTACCGAATATCGACGTCTATGGTCAAGTATGCATACCGGTTTGCAAACGAATTTTCATGACCTGGAGCTGTATGCAAACGGGTATGCGTACTAAAATCCATGGATATTGATTTTAAATGATGGTATGCATACTTGGTATGTGTACCATGAAGTCCAAACATCCCGAACTACTATTTTCAAACCTAAACATTTAAGAACCTTAAACACAGATCAAGTTAGGTAGAAATGAACTATAAGCAAGCTACATGGATCATTCTAAGTACTCTAAGTAAATAAAAATACAAATCTTGATCAAGTTTATAGGCATACCTTTTTAAAAGAATCCAATCGAATTTTACATCCTTACCGAACATAATCTGTGTGCCCCAATTCTCATGCTTCCCTCACCGTATACAAAGCAGGGCATTCCTTGGTGAGGATGCACTAACAACACACTCAAGTTGTGTTGAGGTGAGCAATGTATTTCTCACCACAAGTGACTTTTGGATTATCATGAAAGAGATCACTTTTAGAACCTTTCACATCCAAATCCATCTTTCCAAAGAACTTTTTAAGTTCCAACATCATGGATACTGCCTTCTCCATTGTCATCGAATTTTCTGGGAGATCATTCCTTTTCACACTCAAAACATCATTGACTTTCTTTGGTATCCACTTCTGAGTGCATTTAGGAACAATCGGAACCTTCTTCCCATTACTCTCTTTTAGAATTCTCGGAAGAGAATCGGATTGACTATTCTTTTGCAAGTTAGTCTTTCTGCAATTGGGAGCATCGGATCTTGTCTTTGCCTTAACGAAGTTATCCTTTTGATAACCATTACGATTGTGAAAAGGATTCGTATGACGTTTATAGGCAAATCTAGGTTTATCACAGCACTGATTCCTTTGGCTAAAGGTTGGACAGTTACAACCTCGATCCGTGTGTGCTGACTTTTGAGGTTGATATACTTTGGTATTTTGAAACTTAACTGCCGGTGAAGGTATTTCACTTTTTCCATCAGTGGAAACCTTTTATTTAGAAGAATCACTAGCCTTGACAAATTTTACCTCTTTGGTAGTACTTGAAGCATTTATTCCCTTATAGCCCAATCCTCGTGTATCAAGATGATTTTTACTTGCTCCTAGCAAAGTGGTTAATTTGCTTGAACTAGTATTGAACTTTTTCAAGTCATCTTCCAACATCTTGATTTTATCAAGAGCAACAGCTAAATCAGCCTCAAGCCGTTTTTCTCGAGCGAGATACGCGTTTTCTCTGTCATTAAAACATTTTTGTTGAGAGTCATATCTTGCTTAAGTTTCTGCAAGTCTTTCTTTCAACACAAAGTACTTTTGAGAAAGATTATCACATTCAAGTGACTTCATACCTAGGTTTTCCTCATAATCCTTGAGGATCGATTCGTTAGAGCGATTCGAAACATAAACACCTGCGTAACATCTTCTCAATTTCTTGTTTGTACGACAGAGATTAGTCAGAAAAGGTGTGACATGAGAAGTTGTCATCTTTTTCTTTCCCAACGAATTCAAAAGCTTAACATACTCTGAGACTTCATAATCAACATCTCTATCAATATTTGAATCACCTTCATCAGAAAGTTCATCCAACTATTCTTCTAGGCGTGTTTCCCATACTTCAACAGGTTCTACATTAAGAGAATGTTTAGATACTGACCTAGATATGATAGTTCTCTCAGGTGAATCCAAGCTTTAAAAATCATCTGGTAATTTTTGAACTGGTACGTTATTAGAGATAGACTCGTCCATATAGTCAAATCGCTACAAACACAGACTTACGAGGTCTTAAATGTGTTTGCCTGCTATGATACCAATTAAAAAAACGGGGGTCTAATAACCTCACCCAATATTTCGCTTAGAAATCTGTATGGACTAACTCCAATATACTTACAAGAGAATCAACTAGACAGTTAGACTCAATCTTATAGAAAGTATATCAAAAAGTTATATCTCAATCTCTCAATTCAATCCGTAATCAAATAAATAATAATTTGCGAGCCCGATTAAATATAAAAGAGATAACTTGAACGGTATCAAAGACCAATGTTCAAGAATCAATCAATTTCAATCAACAACCAAAGGTTGGATTTACCAATTGATCAATTCAACGCACAACCTGTGATATTTCAATTATATAACAAAATATAATGCGGAAAAGAAATAACACAGACACCAGAAATTTTGTTAATGAGAAAACCGCAAATGCAGGAAAAAACCCCGGGACCTAGTCCAGATTGAACACCACACTGTATTAAGCCGCTACAGACACTAGCCTACTACAAACTAACTTAGGTTTGAACCCAAATAAATCTCACACCGATTCAAGGTACAATTGCGCTCCTTACGTCTCTGATCACAGCAGGATACTACACACTTGATTCCCTTAGCTGATCTAACCCATAATAAAGAGTTGCTATGACCCAAAGTCGAAGACTTTAATAAACAAATCTGTCTCACACAAAAAAGTCTACAGGAATAGATAAATATGTTTCCCACATAAATACCTACGAGTTTTGTTCCGTCTTTTGATAAATCAAGGTGAATAGGAACCAATCGATAACCCGGACTTATATTCCCGAAGAACAGCTTAGAATTATCAATCAACTCACAATAATCTTAATCGACTAGCAAAACAAGATATTGTGAAATCACAAATGATGAGACGAAGGTGTTTGTGACTACTTTTCTATCTTTCCTATCGTAGATATAAATCTCAAGCCACTCTTACGATTACACTCAATCACGATAGAAACAGCAAGATCAGATCACGCAACGACAGAGAAAATAGTTGGGTCTGGCTTCACAATCCAAATGAAGTCTTTTAGTCGTTAACCTACAGGGTCTCGAGAGAATCCTAAGGTTAAAATAGAATCGACTCTAGTTTACACAACTAGTATCACACAGAAGGTGTGGGGATTAGATTTCCCAGTTGCTAGAGTTCTCCTTTATATAGTCTCCAAATCATGGTTTACAATCTAAGTTATCTTGGTAACAAAGCATTCAATATTCACCGTTAGATGAAAACCTGATATATTCAATCTAATATCTTTCAACCGTTAGATCGAACTTATCTTGTTATACACACATGAAAAGTGGCTTCATTTAGGTTTGAGTAACCGTACCTAAATGTGTACACCTAGTTGGTTCAACAATGGTTAACCAATGGTTATCAATATGAGCACTTTCATATCAACCTTATTCATCTTCACCATAACTAGTTCAAATGACTCAAATGAACAAGTTAGAGAGTTGTTCAATTGCTTAGATCTCATAGAAGTATACAAGACACAATCGAAGCAAAATCGGTTTTGATTCACTCGAATCGATTCATGAACATTATAGCCACGGTTTTCAAAGATTGCATTCCTTAATATATATAAATGTTTTAGTTCATGAACAAACCGATTTTAGAAAGTAACCTACCTAAGTATGCGAACAGGTACACGTACTTAAGTAACCGGATTGAGTTTTTTTTCAATTCCATCTCCTATCACTCAAAAGTCTATCTATTTTATCTCCTATCTTGAGACAAAAGTCGTATTGCTATATAGACTTCGATTATACACATTTGCTATTTCGAGCCGAGTTTATCTCGCTTATCTATTTCTCGAAATATGTGTTGTTACGCTTTCGCTTTGGCCAAGTTCATCTTTACTCGTGACGAAAGTCATGTTGATTGTTTCAATCTCTTAAAAATCGCTTTGATAAAAAATAGTGTGTGAATAACCGCTATATAACATCCTCTAAGAATGTTTCAATGATTTAAATGAGAGTTTAGAATATATAACCTTGAATGGATATAAACATTGTATGTGAACTCATACTTGTGTAAGTCCAAAATCCTTGAACCAAAGTATGCATACTTTACTGGTTTAGGATGACCGAAGGTAAGTCCGCGTACCTGTACGCGTATAGTCGGAAGTTCACATCCCGTGAATTTCTGCTGGAGTTTGTGAACCAAAAACAAGATCAATCCGGGTACTTAAGTATGCGTACTTAAGTGGGTTATTTTCTAAAACGGTTTATTCGTGAACTAAGACATTTATAAATTAAGGAATGCATATTTGCAAACCGTGGCTATAATGTTCATGAATCGATTCGAGTGAATCAAAATCGTTTTTGCTCCGATTGTGTCTTGTATACTTCTATGAGATCTAAGCAATTGAACAACTCTCTAACTAGTTCATTTGAGTCATTTGAACTAGTTATGGTGAAGATGAATAAGGTTGATATGAAAGTGATCATATGGCTAACCATTGGTAAACTATTGTTGAACTAACCAGGTGTACAAGTTTAGGTATGGTTACCCAAACCAAAATGAACGTGCATTTCATTTGTATGTGACAAGCTAAGTTCGATCTAACGGTTGAAAGATATTAGATTGAATCTAATCAAGTTTTCATCTAACGGTGAATATTGAATGCTTTGTAACCAAGGTAACTTAGATTGCAAACCCTGATTTGGAGACTATATAAAGGAGAACTCTAGCAACTGGGAAACCTAATCCCCACACCTCCTGTTTGATACCAGTTGTATAAGCTAGAGTCGATTCTCCTTTAACCTTAGGTTTCTATCGAGACCCTGTAGGTTAATGACTTAAAGACTTCATTGGGATTGTGAAGCCAGACCCAACTATTTTCTCTGTCGTTGCGTGATCTGATCTTGTTGTTTCTATCGTGATTGAGTGCAATCATAAGATTGGCTTGAGATTTATATATCCGATAGGAAAGATAGAAAAGTAGTCACAAACACATTCGTATTATCATTTGTGATTTCACAATATCTTGTTTTGCTAGTCGATTAAGATTATTGTGAGTTGATTGATAATTTTAGGATGTTCTTCGGAAATATAAGTCCGGGTTATCGATTGGTTCCTGTTCACCTTGATTTATCAAAAGACGGAACAAAACTCGTAGGTATTTCTGTGGGAGACAAATTTATCTATTCTTGTAGACTTTTCTATGTGAGACAGATTTGTTTATTAAAGTCTTCGACTTTGGGTCGTAGCAACTATAAGTTGTGGGTGAGATCAGCTAAGGGAATCAAGTGCGTAGTATTCTGCTGGGATTAGAGACGTAAGGAGCGTAACTGTACCTTGGATCAGTGTGAGATTGATTTGGGTTCAACTACAGTCAAGACCAAAGTTAGTTTGTAGTAGGCTAGTGTCTGTAGCGGCTTAATACAGTGTGTGTTCAATCTAGACTAGGTCCCGGGGTTTTTCTTCATTTGCGGTTTCCTCGTTAACAAAACTTTTGGTGTCTGTGTTATTTCTATTCCGCATTATATTTTGTTATATAATTGAAATATCACAGGTTGTGCGTGGAATCAATCAATTGGTAAATCCGACCTTTGGTTGTTGATTGAAATTGATTGATCCTTGAACATTGGTCTTTGGTACCGTTCAAGTTATTTCTCTTGTATTTAATCAGGCTCACAGATTTATATTTGTTTGAGTGAGGGTTGAATCGAGAAATTGAGATATAACTCTTTGATATACTTTTTATTAAGATTGAGTCTGACTGTCTAGTTGATTCTCTTAAAAGTATATTGGAGTTAGTCCATACAGATTGTTAAGCGAAATATTGGGTGTGGTTGTTAGACCCCCGCTTTTTCAATTCGTATCAAAGCAGGCAAACACATTAAAGACCTTATAACTCTGTGTTTGTAGCGATCTGACTCTATGGACGGCAGTAATATCTCCAATAAACGCATAACCAGAAACAAAAGTTCTATTTCAACAATGTCTATTAAAGAGAAAGATTCGTCAATCACAAATATAGACGAACCAAGTGTTCCGACAAAACAGACTGACACTGAAATGTGTTATCCCGATTACCCTTCAAAAGAGTCTATATCCGACGAATGGGAAGCAGCTGAAGAGAGTAAATTGATTCTAAACCTTGTTAGAATCCAAGCTGATAGATTTAATCGGTTGAAAAACAATGTCAATGTTCTTCTTCGTATAGTAAGAGACTGTGACTCTAAAGGAAAAGTTCCTTGCAAAGTAAATGCTGAAGTTCAGTCTTCGCGTATCTTACTTGAGGAAAGCCTCAAAAAGGATGCTTTGGATATCGAACATCGCTTGAGTAAACTTTCGATTCAAGGATGTTCCAAAAAGTCTATTGTACCATCTACTTCTATCACAACTGAAAGAGTTCTAGTTTCAGAAGTAAAACCGGAATCCCTTCCTATTGGAAAATATGTGCCTATAACCTCCTCTAATCTAGGATGTTCCACATCACATGGAAGGAAGAAATATCCAAACGATGATGTTAAGTCTGTACTATCTAATCACCCTTGTGATCAGAAAGTATGTCTCTTTTGTGACTCAAAAGGTCCTGTTATGCAAAAAAGAAACGCTAGGTTGAATAACAATTCCTTTGTTCGACTTCAACACACCTTAGACTTGATCCTCAAAGGTGTAACTGACATTCGTATGTCTAAACCAATTGGTTTCAGTACTCACCCTGTGTATTCTACTAGGAAGGTCAGTTCGATGAGTTCCTCAAATGTTCAGAAGCATAACAGACGACTCAACAAAAATCGTCTAATAAAAGAACAGAAATATTCTTCTGTCAAAAAGGGAGATAATGTTACTTTTGAGGTGAACAGAGTGTCAGGAGAAGGGAGCAAAAATGATGATATGAGAAATAACCTAAAGGTGATAATTTAAGGGTATAAAGAAATCGTCAACAGGATGACAACCGCCTCTAGTCAAAATTCTTCTGGTAAGAACTCAAACTATGTCTCATATTTTGATGACAGTAAGTTTTATGATAATTTCTCACATCAAAAGAGATTCTTTCCTAGGTTGGAAAGGAAAAAGAGACTCAACCATGAACATCGTTCATTTAATGAGCTTAGGGCTCATTCTTGTGCTAATTAATCACAAGGGTTGAGAACTTACTCATAAAAAATCATGTTGAGCAAGTTGTGGTAATAATCAGGTATACTTTTGGCAAAATTGTTGTAGCGCCCCCAAAGCTAGCAGCTGACTAATCCAATAGATTAACTAAATAAAGAGGCACTAAGAATCTAAATCACATACTTAAGCATTCAATTAAGAAATCTTCTACAAAACTTAACCCAAAAACTAGCCCCGCTCTGAAATATATATATATATATATATACAAGAACTCCTCTCAAATGATACATAAACAATAGTCTTTTGGTTTACAAATAAAATGTACAACATAATAAACAAAGCCGAAGATAACCAACTAACGAACTCAACCTTTGAAGCTTTCACTGCGCAACTCTGATCTGTCTCTGAAAACTGAAAGTGGGAATGAGTGAGCACATCATCCCTAGAAGGGGTGCCCAGTAGAAATTCAAGTAATCATTGAAATGATTTGGAAAACGATTCATGTTTTCCCAATACACTAAAGCACAACCAATTCACAGAGTTAAACAATCATGTATATGGATCTAACTCCTTTGTTAAACATAAACTTTTGTAAAAGGAAACTACAATAATTACAAAAGAGATGTAAATTCCCACCTCTTTTGATGACAAGTCACGCCTACCTCGAGATCCACGACCCACTGGTTCATCCTTTGAATCGATCGTTGTTAATATAGACTAATTATTAATCACACGAGCACTCTAAGAATTTAGCCAATAGACTCACACAATAATCACAACATAAATTCATACAAGTCTCCAGTTATAGACTAAGTGAAATAACTAATGTTTCTAGTTCTATTAATAATCCATTAACCTGGTAATAAGTAATTTTGGTATAAAACAATACATATTTATCCAAATGGGGTCAAATTGGGTGTCATCGGAAATCCCTCGAAAAACCTTACAACTTTGCAGAAGGAACCGAAAGCTAATTCGGACATGAGGTGCTCCAAAATACATAATAAGGTTTCTAACTCTAAGCCCAAGCCCATTCGTCTAACCCATCGGGTTAACCCATAACTCGATCCATAAACCCGGTCCATGAACGACTCGCTACCTAGGTCCAACTCGTGTTGACTCAGTCGAGTTGACTCAGTCATTTCCACAAACACATGACAGATAACTATAACTTGTACACAGCACAAAGGGTCAAGTTTCGGGGTGCCTAGATTTCTCATTTTTGATCCAAAACTAACACATAATATCTCTTTATAAAGGTGGAAGTCTCCTCTACAACTTTATAGTTTTGATCGGGAACTAATTACGACTCTAGCATACCTAGAAAGGTCCATTAACATACTCACACACCGCTGAGTCCAGGTTTTCAGTTGGTGATCTTTGAAAATTCATAACTAATTCTATGATGGTCCAAATTGAGCAAACTGAGACTCTATAAAAAGGTGAAAGACTAATATATACTATCATGATGTAAACCACGTCCAAATAACAATCTTAATCATGCGAGAACATAGGGCAGAGACGCACAAACTTCATATAAAATCATGATTTCATTTACTAAGAATATATTTGTTTCTAATCTATTTTTCAATTATCCAACACATACCCAATTCATTATAAACATACTAGAATTGTTTGAAAAGATTACCTTGACCAATTACAAGCTCCCCA
This sequence comes from Papaver atlanticum, assembly GCA_023531105.1. Lineage (NCBI taxonomy): Eukaryota > Viridiplantae > Streptophyta > Magnoliopsida > Ranunculales > Papaveraceae > Papaver > Papaver atlanticum. The sequence goes on along the minus strand of JAJJMB010009474.1, from coordinate 2,041,219 downwards.
TCATCAAGATTATGATTATCAAAATCATCACTATTAACAATTTTCTTCATCAACATCTCAAGAACATCATTGTCCTTCATCAACACACCATGAATTGTCCTCATACTATCTTCTACTGATTTCTATAGCAATTACCTCCTCCTAATTCTATCATATGTCTAATATATAACTTTCTCACAAATTCCTAACTATAAGAGGTTCTGCTTCTCTCATCTAACCTTCACTCTCAACATAACATCATCATCTTTTTCTTTTCAAACTATTCTTACCAAAATCATCTTCACTCTCTACTTATTTCTCTTTTACTCCTCCACTAGATAAATACTCTTATATCTTCCTCTTGATCATATCTCTTGTTCCACCTCCTCCTTTGTCATTGAAAGTATATACACTTGAAGTCTCCTAAACGTCACCACCACCTACTCCTTCACGTGAATAAGGAAAGATGGAAAACAAAACTCCCTCTTCTGTTAAGACATATGTCTAGGTTAATTTAAATATAAGTTCTACTATCACTAACCTTCATGAACTGCAAAGGGCTAACCTTTTCTTAAGTTAAGGTCCGGTCAAAAGGTACGGTAACGGTCAGTGATCGTCGATCAACGGTTAACGGTCAACACTGATTGACTTTAGTCAAACTTCAACAACTAAACTTCCGAGTGCGATATCTTTCTCGTCCGGTGTCCGATTTTCGCGTTCTTGTAGTCCGTTTCGCATAAATTTTCAAGATCTATTCGATGATGCAAGTTTCGTATCTAAATCGTTGTTATATTATTTTCTATTGATTAAAGTCTATGTTAACTAATCGAGTCATTATCGGCAAATTTCGTCACTTGACTGGTCTAATAGCGTTAATGAGCTTGAGGGTCCTTACAATTGCTTTATGTTTAGTTAAGTTATTTTCTTATCGTTTATAGCTAAACTACTGTCTGCAGACAACCTTGCTTAAGTATTAGATGTGTCTGAAAGTGTTCTTAATTTTGCGTTCTTTTTGCCTTGTTTCAAAGAAGTTTTCGTTGCAACTAAGTTGCCTGCTACTCTTGTGCTCTAAATTGTTTCTCTACTGAGATATAAAATTTATTGAGACAAAATTTTGTGAAAATATTCACGTAGAAATTTTTTTCAGCCATGTCGTAAAGGTACGACCTTTTTGTGTCTTGGTTTTCGGGTCAAGTTGTGTTCGTACGGGTACCTGCGTTACTGTCACGAATCAATTTTTGAAACCCTAAAAGTTATCTTCCCTAAGAAACCATTTAAATACCAAACCCTTGAGTCTAGTACGCATACTCTTGGTTATTTTGTGTTGTGTCAAGAATGTCTTCATCTTCACGCTCTGGTGATTTTTCAAGAGGTTTTTATAAAGGTATTAGTTTCGAGTCCAAAGGAAGGAAGAAAAGAACCCTAGTAAAAGATGATCATCCTAATACCTCATGTTACTATGCCTATACACATCAGGATGTTGAGAATGAGGATATGGTTTCTGCTGAAGTGGTTCATGATTTTCTTAAGTATTTTGAGGAAGCAAAAATACATCTAGTTGATACTTTGAAGAGTCTTGATGTGTTAAGAACTGAGTTGAAAAAGGTTTCTTCTGACCTTGTTCTCATAAAGACACATGTTAAAGAACTTCTCAATGAGGATATCTTCTCTGAAGAAGAAGGGGATGCTGTCAATTACAAGCTCAAAGATCTCAAGCCTCGTGAGGATTCCGAAAAGTCTATTTGACTTCAGTTCGTGTTCGTTTTTGATGGTTTAGGAGTCTTTCTTTGTTATTAGCTTGTTGATTTCTTGTTTTTGTCTAGGAAACTTCTTATGAGAATTTATTCTTGTGTTTAAGAAGGATAACTAGGGTTTGGAATAACCATTAATGTGAGTACACATAGCTATGTCCAACATTTTTCATCTTCAATGTTTTTAGATTTATTTGTTTAAATTCTAAAGTTGATTTGGAAGATAATTTTGCAGTATTAATCTTTATGATTTTATATATTGCAACTTTTTATGCGATATGTGTGTTTGCGTCCGTGAACTGTGACTATCCCATACGTGGTCAAAAGTTAAGTCCTTCATATGTCGATATGCAAATATTGATAAAAGATTGAATGAACTTTTTACAAACAAAAGATAAGCCTATTATGTCATTACGCAAATATTGATGGAAGATAGGATGAGCTTTTGTTTACAAAGATTAAGTCTGTTATATGTCATTGTGCAAATGGTGATAATGAATAGAATGAATCTTTGTTTATTCCGCAGAATTGATCTTCCCTGGTCCATTATTTTTATGTAAATAATGTGCGGCTACGTAAGTTCTCTTATGTGAGCATTTCCGATTAAATTAATCATGGGTTCTCTTGTGGTTAATTTAATTGAGATTTTTGGACACAAATTCATATTCTTATGTAATTTGTTAATGTCCAAAGAAATCCTTCTTTTCTTGTGAAAGTAAGGTCGCTCTTGTTGTTCTTTTAGGAATGACATTTTATGGGGGAGGTTCTTAATTGAACTTGTGCTTAATTTCTAAATCTTTGTTGGGAGTGCGGCTGTGGAATACTATATGGGTTATCTTGTATCTGTATAAACTCCTTGATGAATGCATTTAGTTTGGGCTATATGATTGCATCTAAAAAGTTGATATGTATTTTCCTTTGATCATGAAGTGTCTCGATGGAAATTTCATTAGGATCCCACTAGTTTTCGTACCTTTTCTAATTTTATTGACAAAAAGGGGGAGAATTAATGTGTAGTTTACACTACAAATACATATGGTTTTCAGATCATTATGTAAGGGGGAGTGGTTTCCATGTGAGATGAAGTATTGACTAAGGGGGAGTGATACATATCACCATAGTATTGTTGTCGAAGTTGTGATACAATTGAACTTTGATTCTATGTAATAATATTATGACACTGTGTAACAATGATTGAGAGCTTTTGTTTTCTCATTGTTATGGCTACAGATCTTCAACAACGGTGATGCTAATTTGAATATCTTTGGAATCATTGGAGTACTTGGAAGTGACGAAGATTTCGAGTAATGTTAAAGAACCAAGGAGATCAAGCATGTGGATGAGAAGCTGCAAAGTTTATTTATTTTGTATTCCATATGTATTGATAGTTTTGTCACTAAAATTGACAAAGGGGGAGATTGTTAGAGCACTGCTCAGTCGAACTCGCAAGCGTTTCTATCTCAAGCTTGTTTGTAAGGTTTAGTTGCCAAAACTATAAGTCTTGATTTCTAGTCTAATTATAGCTAAGTCTCAGGCTAGGATAGTAAGTGTAGTTGACCTCTAGACTCCACGGCGTTCATCATGAAAATACGAAGAACTACTCAAGGAACTTGTGGATCTTCATCGACAAAAAGGTATGTGGAGACTTGAAGTTATCTATCACTCAAAAGTCTATCTACTCTATCTCCTATCTTGAGAGAAAAGTCGTATTGCTATATAGACTTCGATTATACACATTTGCTATTTCGAGCCGAGTTTATCTCGCTTATCTATTTCTCGAAATATGTGTTGGTAAGCTTTCACTTTGGCCAAGTCCATCTTTACTCGTGACGAAAGTCATGTTGATTGTTTCAATCTCTTGAAAATCGCTTTGATGAAAATAGTGTTTTAATAACCGCTATATAACATCCTCAAAGAATGTTTCAATGATTGAAATGAGAGTTTAGAATATATAACCTTGAATGGATATAAACATTGTATGTGAACTCATACTTGTGTAAGTCCAAAATCCTTGAACCAAAGTATGCGTACTTTACTGGTTTAGGATTACCGGAGGTAAGTCCGCGTACCTGTACGCATACTGTAAGAAGTTCACATCCCGTTAATTTCTGCTAGAGTTTGTGAACAAAAAACAAGCTCAATCCGGGTACTTAAGTATGCGTACTTTAGTGGGTTATTTTCTAAAAACGGTTTATTTGTGAACTAAGACATTTAGAAATTAAGGAATGCATATTTGCAAACCGTGGCTATAATGTTCATGAATCGATTCGAGTGAATCAAAATCATTTTTGCTTCGATTGTGTCTTGTATACTTCTATGAGATCTAGGCAGTTGCACAACTCTCTAACTAGTTCATTTGAGTCATTTGAACTAGTTATGGTGAAGATGAATAAGGTTGATATAAAAGTGCTCATATGGCTAACCATTGGTTAACTATTGTTGAATCAACTAGGTGTACACGTTTAGGTACGGTTACCCAAACCTAAAAGAACGTGCATTTCATTTGTGTATGACAAGCTAAGTTCGATCTAATGGTTGAAAGATATTAGCTTGAATCTAATCCGGTTTTCATCTAATGGTGAATATTGAATGCTTTGTTACCAAGGTAACTTAGATTGCAAACCCTGATTTGGAGACTATATAAAGGATAACTCTAGCAACTGGTAAACCTAATCCCCACACCTCTTGTGTGATACTAGTTGTATAAGATAGAGTCGATTCTCCTTTAACATTAGGTTTCTATCAATACCCTGTAAGTTAACGAATTGAAGACTTCATTGGGATTGTGAAGCCAGACCCAACTATTTTCTCTGTCGTTGCGTGATCTGATCTTGCTGTTTATATCGTGATTGAGTGCAATCGTAAGATTTGCTTGAAATTTATATCTCCGATAGGAAAGATAGAAAAGTAGTCACAAACACCTTCGTCTCATCGTTTGAGATTTCACAATATCTTGTTTTGCTAGTCGATTAAAATTATTGTGAGTTGATTGATAATTCTTGGCTGTTCTTCGGGAATATAAGTCCGGGTTATCGATTGGTTCCTGTTCACCTTGATTTATAAAAAGACGGAACAAAACTCGGAGGTATTTATGTGGGAGACATATTTATCTATTCCTGTAGACTTTTTTGTGTGAGACAGATTTGTTTATTAAAGTCTTCGACTTTGGGTCGTAGCAACTATTAGTTGTGGGTGAGATCAGCTAAGGGAATCAAGTGTGTAGTATTCTGTTGGGATTAGAGACGTAAGGAGCACAACTGTACCTTGGATCAGTGTGAGATTGATTGGGGTTCAACTACAGTCAAGACCGAAGTTAGTTTTTAGTAGGCTAGGGTCTGTAGCGGCTTAATACAGTGTGTGTTCAATCTAGACTAGGTCCCGGGGTTTTTCTTCATTTGTTGTTTCCTCGTTAACAAAACTTTTGGTGTCTGTGTTATTTCTATTCCGCATTATATTTTGTTATATAATTGAAATATCACAGGTTGTGCGTTGAATCAATCAATTGGTAAATCCAACCTTTGGTTGTTGATTGAAATTGATTGATCCTTGAACATTGGTCTTTCGTACCGTTCAAGTTATTTCTCTTGTATTCAATCAGGCTCGCAGATTTCTATTTGTTTGAGAGAGGGTTGAATCGAGATATTGAGATATAACTCTTTGATATACTTTTTATTAAGATTGAGTCTGACTGTCTAGTTGATTCTCTTAAAAGTATATTGGAGTTAGTCCATACAGATTGCTAAGCGAAATATTGGGTGTGGTTGTTAGACCCCCGCTTTTTCAATTCGTATCAAAGCAGGCAAACACATTAAAGACCTTATAACTCTGTGTTTGTAGCGATCTGACTCTATGGACGGAAGTAATATCTCCAATAAACGCATCACCGGAAACAAAAGTTTTGTTTCAATAATGTCTATTAAAGAGAAAGATTCGTCAATCTCAAATATAGACGATCCAAGTGTTCCGACGAAACAGACTGATACTGACATGTGTTATCCCGATTACCCTTTAAAAGAGTATATCTCCGACGAATGGGAAGCAGCTGAAGAGATTTAATTGATTCTAAACCTTGTTAGAATCCAAGCTGATAGATTTAATCTGTTGAAAAACAATGTCAATGTTCTTCTTGTTATAGTAAGAGACTGTGACTCTAAAGGAAAATCTCTTTGCAAAGTAAATGCTGAAGTTCAGTCTTCGAGTATCTTACTTGAGGAAAGACTCAAAAAGGATTATTTTGATATCGAACATCGCTTGAGTAAACTCTCGATTCAAGGATGTTCCAAAAAGTCAACTGTACCATCTACTTCTATCACAACTGAAAGAGTTCTAGTTTCAGAAGTAAAACCGGAATCCCTTCCTATTGGAAAAGATGTGCCTATAACCTCCTCTAATCAAGGATGTTCCACATCACATGGAAGGAAGAAATATCCAAACGATGATGTTAAGTTTGTACTATCTAATCACCCTTGTGATCAGAAAGTATGTCTCTTTTGTGACTCAAAAGGGCCTGTTATGCAAAAGAGAAACGCTAGGTTGAATAACAATTCCTTTGTTCGACTTCAACACACCTTAGACTTGATACTCAAAGGTGTAACTGACATTCATATGTCTAAGACAATTGGTTTCAGTACTCACCATGTGTATTCTACCAGGAAAGCCAGTTCGATGAGTTCCTCAAATGTTAAGAAGCATAACAGACGACTCAACAAAAATCGTCTAAGAAAAAAAAAAAAATCTTCTGTCAAAATGGGAGATAATGTTACTTTTGATGTGAACAGAGTGTCAGGAGAAGGGAGAAAAAAATGATGAAATGAGAAATAACCTAAAGGTGATAATTGAAGGTTATAAAGAAATCGTCAACAGGTTGACAACCGCCTCTAGTCAAAATTCTTCTGGTAAGAACTCAAACTATGTCTCATATTTTTATGATAGTAAGTTTTATGATAATTTCTCAAATCAAAAGAGATTCTTTTCTAGATTTGAAAGGAAAAAGAGACTCAACCAGGAACATCTTTAATTTAATGAGCTTAGGGATCATTCTTGTGCTAATTAATCACAAGGTTTGAGAACTTACTCATAAAAATCTTGTTGAGTAAGTTGTGGTAATAATCAGGTATACTTTTGGAAAAATTGCTTTCTGTTTAATTAAGCTATTTTCTTATCGTTTATAGCTAAACTATTGTCTGCAGACAACCTTGCTTAAGTATTAGCTGTGTCTGAAAGTGTTCTTCGCTATAAACACAGACTTATGAGGTCTTCAAACGTGTTTGCCTGCTATGATACCAATTGAAAAAGTGGGGGTACAACAACCTTACCCAATAATTCGCTTAGCAATCTGTATGGACTAACTCCAATATACTTTTAAGAGAATCAACTAGACAGTCAGACTCAATCTTAATAAAAAGTATACCAAACAGTTATATCTCAATTTCTCGATTCAATACTTACTCAAGCAAATATAAATCTGCAAGTCTAATTGAATACAAGAGAAATTAACTTGAACGGTACCAAAGACCAATATTCAAGTATCAATCAATTTTAATCAACAACCAAAGGTCGGATTTACCAATTGATTGATTCAACGCACAACCTGTGATATTTCAATTATATAACAAAATATAATGCGGAAAAGAAATAACACAGACACCATAAGTTTTGTTAACGAGGAAAACGCAAATGCAGAAAACCCCCGGGACCCACTTCAGATTGAACACACACTGTATTAAGCCGCTACAAACACTAGCCTACTACAAACTAACTTCGATCTGGACTGTAGTTGAACTCCAATCAATCTCACACTGATCCAAGGTACAGTTGCGCTCCTTACGTCTCTGATCCCAGCAGGATACTACTCACTTGATTACCTTAGCTGATCTCACCCATAACTAAGAGTTGCTACGACCCAAAGTCGGAGACTTTAATAAACAAATCTGTATCACACAGAAAAGTCTACAGGAATAGATAAATCTGTCTCCCACAGAAACACCTATGAGTTTTGTTCCGTCTTTTGATAAATCAAGGTAAATAGGAACCAATTGATAACCCGGACTTATATTCCCGAAGAAGAGCCTAGAATTATCAGTCACCTCACAATAATCTTAATCGACTAGCGAAATAAGATATTGCGGAATCACAAACGATGAGACGAAAATGTTTGTGACTACTTTTCTATCTTGCCTATCGGAGAAATTAATCTCATGCCAATCTTACGATTGCACTCAATCACGATAGAAATAACAAGATCATATCACGCAACTACAGAGAAAATAGTTGGGTCTGCTTCACAATCCCAATGAAGTCTTCAAGTCGTTAACCTACAGGGTCTCGGTAGAAACCTAAGGTTAAAGGAGAATCTACTCTATCTTATACAAATAATATCACACATGAGGTGTGGGGATTAGGTTTCCCAGTTGCTAGAGTTCTCCTTTATATAGTCTCCAAATCAGGGTTTGCAATCTAAGTTACCTTTGTAACAAAGCATTCAATATTCACCGTTAGATGAAAACTTGATTAGATTCAAGCTAATATCTTTCAACCGTTAGATCGAACTTAGCTTGTTATACACAAATGAAATGCACGCTCATTTAGGTTTGTGTAACCGTACCTAAACATGTATACCTAGTTGGTTCAACAGTAGTTAACCAATGGTTAGCGATATGAGCACTTTCATATCAACCATATTCATCTTCACCATAACTACTAGTTCAAATTACTCAAAAGAACTAGTTAGAGAGTTGTTCAATTGCTTAGATCTCATAGAAGTATACAAGCCACAATCGAAGCAAAAATGATTTTGATTCACTCAAATCGATTCATGAACTTTATAACCAAGGTTTGCAAATATGCATTCCTTAGTTTATATAAGTTTAAGTTCACGAATAAACCGTTTTTAGAAAATAACACACTCAAGTACGCATACCGGTACGCATACTTAAGTACCCGGATCGAGTTTGTTTTTAGTTCACAAACTCCAGCAGAAATTCATGGGACGTGAACTTCCGGCAGTACGCGGAGTTTAGTTCCGGTTATCCTGAGCAGCAAAGTACGCATACTTTGGTTCAAGGATTTTGGACTTACACACGTACGAGTTCACATACAATGTTTATATCCATTCAAGGTTATGTATTCTAAACTCTCATTTCAATCATTGAAACATTCTTAGAGGATGTTAAATAGAGGTTATTCACACACTATTTTTGATCAAAGCGATTTTCAAGATATTGAAATAACCAACATGACTTTCGTCACGAGTAAAGATGAACTTGGCCAAAGAGAAAGCTTACAAAAACATATTTCAATAAATAGATAAGTAAGATAAACTCGGATCGAAATAGTAAATGTGTATAATCGAAGTCTATATAGCAATACGACTTTTGTCTCAAGATAGGAGATAGAATAGATAGACTTTTGAGTGATAGATAAGTTCAAGTCTCCACATACCTTTTAATCGATGAAGTTCCACCAATTCCTTGAGTAGTTCTTCGTCTTTGCATGATGAACACCGTGGAGTCTAGAGCTCAATACACTTTCTATCCTAGTCCGAGACTTAGCTATAAGTAGACTAGAAATCAAGACTTAGCAACGCTTGCGAGTTCGACCAAGCAGTGCTCTAACAATAGCCTTGAATAATGATATGTGTGATATTATCATTACTCAGGAATGTTTCTATTTAATTCATTTCAATCATGTGAAAATAACCTTGAATATTTTATATGATCTGTGTGAGACAATCATCTAATGTTAACTTGGGATGTTTCGTATTGATCAAGTAATCAATTGAGAATTACTTGGAACAAGTGATACGTATGTGTGAGATTACCATTGTCCTCTTCCGAGAATGTTTCAAATCGATTATCAAGAGTTTTACAGAAATACTGACTTCTAGATACAGGACAGTATGCGTACCTAGTACACTTACTGGTGTAAATGTGATAGGTCCGGAGCTATAGTATGTGAACTCAGTACATGTACCGGAGAGACTAGTGAAGGTCCATAACTTTAGTATGCGTACTCTGTACACGTACTAGTCAGTGTATGTTCGGCTAAATACACCATGGTACACATACTTAGTATGCATACCAAAACGTCTGTGCTCATGAACTCAGAGGAGTATGCGTACTCAGTCTGCATACAAAAGTCCCTGAACTGTAACTTCTATGATGGTACACATACCTAGTACGCATACCTTAGCATTACAACTGACGAACTAGATGTAGTACACATACCCAGTTTGCGTACTTACCCAGTCGAATATATTCAGATGCATTCGAAAATATTTCTATGAGATATCGAGTATTTGAATAACTCTCTAAAACACATGTTAGATATATATTTTATCGCCGATTAAGTTTTGGTTGATTATCAAGTTGAATCTAAAGTGTTTTACGTAAATGACGAAAAGCTTATCACGTTCATATGGCTAACTTTGGTTAACCGTTATTGAGCCAACTCATTGTACACGTTTATGTACGGTTCATCCTTATCCAAGATTGTATATTTCATTTGTGTGAAATTCAACCTAAACCATCTAACCGTGGATATGATTGCTTATTTTCTTTGCTATCTTAGCTTGAATCTCAAGTCAGAATTTCATCTAACGATGAATGTTGTTTGCTTGATTACAAAGTTATCTAAGCTTAAATCGTAAGCAACCTATGATCTTGAAAGTCTATATAAAGAGAATCTCTTGCATCTGAGAAAACTAATCCCGACACTTTCTTGTGTCGTAGTTGCAAACTAGAGTCGATTCTCTCTTAACCTAGGTTTCCAGATTTTTCTGTGAAACATAATTAGGTTTACGACTTAAAGACTTCATTTGGGATTCGTGAATCCAGGTCCGACTATTTTATCTTTGATAGTTCATGTATCCTGATCTTACTTTTCTATGGTTTTGAGTTTATCTCGTTTATGAGTTGTCTCGAGTTTATCTCCGATAGGTAAGATATAAAGAAATCACAAAGTTTTGTGTCTCAGATTTTGTGATTGCACAATAACTTCTTCTATCTATTTGTTAAGTTATTGTGAGGTAAATAATAATTTAAGCTGCTTTTCGGGAGTCATAAGTACCGGATTTTAAGGTTTGTTAAGCTTTATGCTTATTGCAATCAATTTCCTATTTCACCTTGATCTTTGATCTAAACGAAAATCAGAATAGACTTATATGTGGGTGACAGATTGGTTTATAAGTCTTCTTCTTTGGGTTGAAGCAAATTCTAGGCTCTAAAGGACGTCAGCTAGGGGAATCATTTGCGCAGAGTCCTACTGGGATTCAATAGGCGTAAGGATCGCGACTGTACCTGAATCAGTATGAGACTGGGTTCGGACTCAACTACATTCCAGACCAAAGTTATTCGTAGTAGGTACGCATACTGAAGTTCATGAAATTTTGTGTATCCCGAGGAGACAAGGAAAGACTTTCCATGAAAATTCATGAAATTAAGTTAACTAGTATTGTGCAAGTGCCTTGCACGGGATCAGATTGGTTTTGTTCATTACACGGTTACCACTCAGAACAAATTTGAAAACCTGTTTAACACAAAGTGTCGAATGAAATAAATGAAGGGAACTGAACAAACACTTCCTTTTCTCTTAATGTGTTCATCAATCAGTATGCTTCGACATTAAGACCTATATATAAAAGGGAATATTGGAGTCTTTGGTCAGAAAATCAGTTCAGTTTGTAAACTTGCCGCTATGATAAACAAACCTCAACCAAATGCAAGAAAAATATATGTATATACATATATACAATAGTATTTCTCAGGATTGCAGTGTCTAATCTTTTCTTTCGGATCCCCATTCATCAACTTACTCATTAGGTTTTTCAACTTTATTGTTTTCCTGGCCCTGTTCTTCATCTTCAGTTGCAAGCTAAAGCACCCATCGGACCTATTTTTTTACCATTGGCCATTCAGGTGTAGTCTCAAAATGCCTATATCTACTGCTACGGCAATAGGTCTACCTATGGTGGAATTTCATCGTTACTCTCCTCACTTTGTTCTTCATATGCACTTGCGTCGACCAATGGTGGAATTTTGTCATTTCTTCTCACCCAGTTCTTCGCTTCCACATACCTCGGCAAATGGTAACATTTCTTCATTACTCTCCTCATCCCCTCCTAAGTCATTACTAGTAGGAGTTTTTTCTTGCACCGTATTTATTTTTAGTTTCTGCATCAGAAAATTAAAAGTTAAACTGTTACACAACTAAGTTAAAAAAATGTCAAGCACATTGCATACTGTGTTTAAGTAAAGAGTTTTAGGGTCCTGCTCTAACGATGTCACCCTCGTGACAATTATCATAAGAGTGCGCATTCTGGCCCTTGAATATTACATCTTACAGATGTAAACGCATTCCTAGACAAAATTTAGAAAATAAAAATATTTTTATTATATTTATTTATTATGTTTCATATCTCTTAAAGTTTTAAAATTTATTTTTATTTGTTCCTTACTCACCGGTGAATTAATCTTGTGACCCCCACTTTTCTCACAAACCATTTCAAACCGATCACACCGGCTTTGTTGTCCACAAACTAGTACGCAATTTATTTTCATTGCGTGTTCCTCAGGCCAAGCCTTTGTTTCAGATTCACTTCCCCATGTCTATGTTCATTCAAAAGCAAATATAAAGTTAGTTAGAAATATTTTGGAATATTTCGACAACAAAAAGGAAAACACAAAACTTTGGAATATTGGTACAAGTTCAGCAAGAACGATATACAAGAATATTACAAGGTTAGATGACTAATAAGTAAAATTAATAATAAGGTTCGGCTAAATATTAAAAAAGCCGAATTAACATGGTATTTTATGAACGTTCGGCCTATTCGAGGTTTATTGTATAAGCCGAACCACAACATGTGTATTAACTTAAATGTTTTCTGGAATATCCAATACGTATTCGGCTCATACGATATTTAGTATGCGAGACGAACTTTGGAAGATATATGGTTCGGCTGGTATTTTATTTAGATTAAAAACCGAACGTTTAACTTCTTCTTCTTTTTTTCTATAACTCTCAGGAGAAGGTTCGGCTTAATTATAGTGAAATTATTTTATTAGTCGAACATCTAACTAGTATGTAGGCGGGAAGTTACAAAATATAAGTTCGTCCAATAATTGTTCAAATTACAGTGAGCCGAACTGTTCTTATAATATAGCATACCAGTTAGGTTTGGCTAATAATTACACGCCAAACCTATACCTGGGTCGCCGAACTTGGGAGAAAAAATATTTTTTGATGATTTCAACATACAAAAATGAAATTAACATAATCTAGAAGTAAACCAGTATATTACTTGCATTGGGTTCCTCATCGATGTATTGATCATCTGGATTTGGCTCATAAAAAGCATCATTATGAGTTTGAGTTTGGGTATAATCATTCTAATAATCTAAAAAATCATCCATTTCCAGATCATTGTTGTAGTTGATGTATATTTTTTGAGCTTTTCTAGTAGAAGATTGTCCCTCTTCATCCATTTTGATTACTTGAATCAAAATACAAGTTTTTTCTTCACTTCCCCTTTTCCTTCTCCAAAATAAAACCTAACCTTTTTTTTGAACGCGCAATTGGGGGATATCAAAACTAATTGGGGGATATAAATTACTTCCCCCCAACCAATAGTGTCTGCTAAGGGGTGTTTTTTGGGGGGGGAATACTAAACTACCCTTCCCTCAAAATAAAAATCAAAAAACTTAAAATAAAAAAACAAAATCATATCCCCCATTTCCATCTTCACTTCTTATTAATCTCTTTTAGGGTTAGGGCTTTGAAACCTAAATGTTCCCCACTCCCTTTCAAATTCTAAATTTTCCCCACTCCCTTTCAAATTCTCTTCTCCTTCTCTGCCGGCTCCTCACTTTGAAAAAGGTTTTTTTTTTTACATTCGGAAGTGATGAAGAACATGCCGCAAGTGATGAAGACCATGCCGGAAGTGATGAAGACCATGCCGTTATAGATGAAGACCATGCCGGTAGTGATTAAGACCATGCCGGAAGTGATGAAGATCATGCCGGTAGTGATGAAGACCATGCCGGAAGTGATGAAGACCATCTCGGAATATATTTTTTTTACATCGCCGGAAGTGATGAAGACCATGCCGGAATTGACGAAGACCATGCCGGCACTAAATGCCGGCATGCTCGATAGAAATCTATCAATGCCGGTAGTCAAGTGAAAAAAAATTCAATTTTCTGGATACTTTACATCATGTGCCGGCAAAGAAATTTAAGCAACATAGTATGCCGTTAGCAGTGCCGGCATGCTCGAGAATCAACTGACTGTGGCGGCAGTTGACTGACTAAAACTAGAAAAAATTTCAAAACGGAATAGGTCGAACACAGCCGGGAGGGGCTATGCCCCCCCGGCCCCCCCGGATAGTTGCAAACATTTATGAAAATTTCCAACAAATGTCGGCAGGGTTTTTTCGGTTGAATACAATGCCGGCTTGCCTTTTAAAATGGGGGATATTGTTGGCCGGCATGGACGTAGTATGAATACAATGCCAGAAATGTTGCTGACGGCATTGTATTCATACTACGTCCATGCCGGCACCGAGCTATTTCAGCTGCAACAATGGTGGATTCAAAGAAAAACAATCAAATTTTCAACACATTGACACCTTTACCTGAGTATTGGGAGTGCTTGTACAATCATCCTCCATTTTTACCAAAAAAAGTTCCCTCTCAATTTTTTTCCCTCCTTCTACTCTCACCTCACTCACCCAAATTCAAATAAAAATACACACTAATCATTTAATCATAACAAATACTTAAGATTTTTACTAATTATAATTAACCACTAAACCTGATTAGTAAGGGGTAGATTAGGAATTATATAAAATACTTAGATAAGGGGTGACCCTGATTTGATATTTTGATCAAGTTTTTGTCTTTTTGCTCTATCCCCCAATTGCGCGTTCTTTTTTTTTCTTTCCCCAAAATCAACACAAATTTTTATAAATTAATTATCCTTAATCACTAATCAAGATTATTAACAAACTAATCATTAGTCTTAACCACTAACACTAAAAAAACAGTTTTGCTATTATGAAAAATATTAATTAAGGAGTTTTTAGATTTACTATCTAATGATCCGGTTTTGTCTTTACTTGGTATGCCTTGAAATTTTTATGCCCTAAAACAAGATTCTTTATCAACATTTACTTTAGTCAAATATCCTTGCAATACAAAGGACCCACTACAAGTAATATTTTGGATGTTCTATGCCCACTGTTCATTCTCCTGTTCTTTCTTTTTTCTCTTCTTTCGATTCTTTGCTGATGGTCTCTAGTCTATCTATGGATCGAAAGCGCTTTCCACGAGGCATGCCTCCGGAGTGTTCTGGGCCAATCTATCCTAAATAGATAAATAGAGCCTGTAATCATATATTTCCTCCGTCCCAAATATATAGGCGGAGTTTTGAATTTTTATAATCTTATTAGATAGGTAGAATACCAATTTTACCAAGTCCTTTGTACTAATAATGTAATAATATGGTGTACTTCCCTCTGTATGTAAGGAGACATGTACCTCTAACTAGGTACGAAGAGCCAAGTATGGCCTTCTTGGATCATGCTACGATTCTATTTAGAATAATTGTTGCCAGTTAATCTGATATAAGCATAAGCATATTACTTTCTAGCTAAATTTGGATGAGGCCTTAAACAAAGCTGCATTCACCAAGTCCTACATACTTTTTCAATGAACAGCCTTTGAACAAGTATTTCTCTTATCCAACTTATCCAAAAAATAAATAAATTGTTAGCATCTCATAATTGTTCATAAATTTAATGTATACAATCACTAGAACATGCTAGGATGAAAGTTTAGGACGGCTGTCCAATGCCATCTTCACAGAAAACATTTAGCCCAAGTCAAATTTAAACTAGTAACAGTCCGTTGGATGAATATTTGAACGGTTGTCTAGTGTTTGTAGCAGTTATTGGGACATACGTAATGAGTAGTATTTTTTTTCTGATAAAAAACAGTTTACATCCGAAGTCGAATGACATTATTAGTTCACTGACATGTCAAGATAAGTACATTGATCTTTTTATATTTTTAGTTTGGCCAAGTCATTATATAACTTTGTTTTGATACAGTTGGCCAAGTCATGTATGTGCCGAGTTGTTCTTCATCTTTTTTCCCTCTTATTTTCAAATTCTAAAGGTTCTTCTTGGCGAGATTTTATAACACTATAAATAGAGTTATTTTCCTTCATCCCTTGGAAGAAAGTTGTAGACGAAACCACAGATACAAATTAAAGCCGCAATTTGCTTAATATTGAAAAAACAACATCGACGTCGCAAGTGGTGGAAATGGCAGATGTACAAGGACGAGATGATGGGCCAGTTATCAACCAAGAAATAGTGGTGGAAATGGCAGATGTACAAGGACGGGATGATGGGCCAGTTATCAACCAAGAAATAGTGGAGGTTCGGGGCCAAATTATCGATAATGCGCAGGTTGTGGTACCAGCTGTAGTTATCGATGTTCCTGGTAAGTGTTAGTAAACGAAAACAAATTGGATAGGACCCTGGTAAATCTGTGTTTAAGTTTTCAACTTGATTACTTTCTTTTCATTTTTCGAGAGCTGAAGAAAAAGATAAGGAATAAATAGTAGGGGTCAGTGAAATTGCATACTATAAATCCATGGACATGTAGCAATTAATATTTTGTTTCCACAGAAAGTTGCCAAAAACATAAATGGTTTTTGTTTTTGAACACTTGTGTAGGCCCCCCGAACTATAACCACTACGCTCCGTTTTATGATGCTGCGTTAAAAGGTGACTGGGCAAGCGCCTTGGAGTTCATCGCAGCCAATGAAGGAGCACAAAACGCAACCATCAATGACATCGTGAGGACTGCGTTGCATGTTGCAGCTGGTGCAGGACAGTCTGAGTTTGTAATAGAGCTGGTGAAAATCATGGAACCAGAAGTACTTGTACAAAAAGATTCTGCTAACGGTGATACAGCCCTTCACTTTGCTTCTCTTAACGCAAGCCTCGATGCTGTCAGAGCAATAAGGAAAAAGAACAAGCTTTCAACACAAATCCGTAATAGAAAGGGGTGGACTCCGCTCCTACTTTGTGCTGCCTATGTTACCAAAGATCGAAAAGATATACTTGAGTATCTTTGCATTAAGACTAAAAAGGACCTGGAACGCGGTATGCTACCTCGTAATGACCATGAGGCGGAAATTATATATGAAGGACCAATTGAGGCGCCAATATTCTCCCAATATCTTGGCGCTGAACTTGTATGCAATGTAACTGCTGCTGGTTTCTACGGTGAGCGACCCCTATACCCCATCATAAATATATTAAGTACTACTATACTGCTCAACAAATTTTATTCATTGCTGACGAAATATTTTCTTACTGCTTCTGTTATCTTGTGTTGTTTGTAGATGTTGCCTTTTATCTGGTAAAAAATCACAGAAATTTAGCCACTGCCCCAGATGAAGATAAATGCACGATGCTAGATGTTTTAGCTAAGAAAAATTCTGATTTCCCTAGTGGAACTAAGCTTGGGTTTTGGCAACGACGAATTTATTCACGTAAGTAATTTTATTGTTATGACATCGATTGTTATACCTGATAATTTATGTTTCTAACAGTTGGGATTATTTTCAATTAAGTTGGAATTAATTAATTTTGTTATTCCAAAACACAATTGTTTTGAAGTGATTCCTTTAAATGTGGACGAAGTCCTTTGCAAAAGCGACGATGGACTAACACACATACCAAGGAAGCAGATAACTTTGAAATTCTCCTTTACAGGAGCCTTCATTGTATCACTTCTGTGGTCCTTTTTCATTCAAGGTTGGCAGTAAATAACTCTTTGTTGATCATTGAATATATATAGCATGCGTCCTATATTAACATAAAAATTTCTTGTCCAGTTCCAGGCATCAAACAAGTCTACCTCAAAAAATTGGTACATGTACAAGCTTTGGAGCTGTTAAAATGTGTTTGTTCAGAAATTTCAAGCATGCTCACTAAAGAAGATATATTGGTGTTCCTGGGATCAGGTATCTTAAGAAACGGTGCCAAATTTGGAATAGTCGAACTTGTAACAGAGTGCATAAAAACCTACCCAGAACAAATTTTGTTCCTCGACACGGGACGGAACATATTTCATACAGCAGTGGAACATCGGAAAGGAAAGATCTTTGGTATCATGTATGGGACGAGTCAAAGGAAGAGGCTCATGGCTTGTTGGAGAGTGGAATCAGGAAATAACATTTTATATTTGGCTGCAAAATTACCTCGTCCCGAAGTACTAAGTGTTGTTGCTGGTGCTGCTCTGCAAATGCAACGAGAGCTACAATGGTTCAAGGTATAGGGTAAAAAGGTCTTACCTTTACATTATTGCAATTGAGAAGAGTTTCAATCTAAACACCTATGTAACCGTTTAATGTTTTATACAGGAAGTGGAGGAGATTGTGCAGCCTACATACAAGGAGTCGGAAAATGAGGAAAATGAAACACCGAAAGATGTTTTTGCAAGAGAGCATCAAGGTTTAGCAGAAAAGGGGGAGAAATGGCTGAAAGATACTGCTTCATCGTGTATGGTGGTAGGCACCCTTATTATTACAGTTGTGTTCGCTGCAGCTTTTACAGTACCAGGAGGCAATTACCAAGAGAGCGACATCATCCGCAAAGGCACGCCAATTTTTCTATATGAAAAACCATTTACAGTTTTTGTCGTAGCAGATGTCTTGGCTTTCTTCTCATCCGTCACGTCAGTTCTCATGTTCTTATCTATTTTGACTTCGCGTTATGCTATGGAAGAGTTTCTGGAGCTATTGCCGAAAAGGTTGATAGTAGGCCTTGCTACACTCTTCTTCTCTATCGCTGCCATGATGGTAGCCTTTGCTGCAACACTTTGTATGGTACTTAACCAGAGACTATCATGGGCTTTTGTTCCCATTGCAGTAATTGCTACTTTCCCTCTATATTTATATGTGTTTCTGCAGTTTCCTTTACTCATCGAAATGATCCATTCTACTTATTGGCCTGATCTCTTCCATGGAGACTCCGAGCTAGCATGATTTGAGATCCTTTTGTTTCGTGTTTATTTTGTTTCAGTTTAGGTGTCTGATTATCAGTCGCATTTTTGTTTGGTTGTGTTCATCATCGGGTTGGTACCCCCTTAAGTATCTCTGTTACATCAATAAACTTTTTTATTGGAAAATAGTTTTCCTCTTCTTTTTTTCTTTTTTTCTTGGAAAATGTTGTGCTACTCTGCTGTATATGCGCACTAGAGATGCGTATTCCTGACCACCTTTTCCGACCTGGTAGGACACGCTCATGAAAGGGTTTTAATGAGATGGACCGTGCATTCTCGATGAGTGTGGGTGCAAAATACCGCACATCCGATAGTAAGGCGAAAGAATACATTTGATAGCAGGCGAATATGACGTGCTCATTAGGTTTATGCTGACGAATGAGATGACGTCACCAAGACACACCAAAAGTGTGAAAATCAGCGCGGTAGTTAAAAGATCAGCACGGCAAATATAGTGAAGGGCGATTATAACGCCCTCCCATATCCGAAAATAAGGGATTTATTAGTTGTCCTCCACTATGTAACCCATATAAAAGGGACAGGAAACCATGGTAAGAGGAGAGAGATCATTTGAGAGTTTAAATAAGAAATTTAGGAGAGAGAAAGTTGTTTTGCTAGGGTTACCATTCATCCCATTTGTATTTGTTCTAACTTTTAATAAAATGATTTAGAGTTTTTCTTATGATGTCTTAGATTGAATTTATAGATTTACTTGGGTGTAGGTTGTAGGATTTCCTGCAACTACATTTTGGCGCTAGAAAACAGGGAGGATGAGTAAGAGGGATGATCCCTGCCTGTGAAGTTCTCTAAAAATGGTTTCAAAATAGTCGTCGGTTTTATATCCAAACTAAAAATTTCATCACTGTTTTCGCTAGTTTTGAGAGTTTCTGAGTTCTAGATCTAAAGAGAAATGTCTAAGTTTTCGCTTCAGAGAAGGAATTTTTTCTGGTAGTAGCTTTTCTAAATCTCAAAAGGTTATTTCATTCTTTGTGAAAAGAGGATATTAATTCAGGAACATAGATGGTGAGAATAGCATCCAGAGCAGAGCATGTGATAGCAACCAGGAGGAGTAGGAGAATCGCAAGAAGAATAGGAGGAGAAATCGGTGAATCATCAGCGATGAGCGAAAGAAATAACCAAGCAAAGCAAATCAAATCTAAGATCCAACGTGTGCAGGACGGAAATAACAACCGCAATTATGATGAGGTAAGTATACATACAACCGATACAGATACGGCGGAAGAAAATTAGGAAAGAACTCAAGAGGAAGGACCGATCAAAGGAAGCGAAGAAAACATGACAATAGGAGAGCTAAGACAACGATTAACTGAAGAAAGGAGAAGGAAAAAAGAAGCAATAGCGAATCTAACACGCCAAAACGCCGAGCTAAGGGAGGAAAACAACAGGTTACAGGAGCAAAGATCACGTACAACATCCAGGAAAACACGTGTGGCTTCAACGTCAAGGACAAGCAGGAGCACGTCAAGGCGTAGTCGATCAAATCGTAGAGATAACCGCATAGAGCAACCATTGAATAACAACTTTGTTGAGCATCTTAATGTAGCCGACAACATGCAGGAGCAACGCGGTCATCACCGCATGGAACAGCATCATAGAGAAGATCGATACGATCCACAAGGAAAACATAATCGCTCTTATGATGATGGAGAAGAAAATGAGAAAGAAGCAAGAAGAATATTGCAAGGGCGAATCCAGATACCCTATCGAAATAAACATCATCAACGCGTTGAGGATATTGAGGGAGATAATGAAGCGTAGGTTAACATCAGAAATGAAGGGCGTAGACGCAGGAGGGGAGATGCAGAAGAGCGGGAATTTCAAGAAGCAGTGCGTCAAAATAGACAAGATAATATATAAAGGCATGTGCGGCTTAAAATACCAATGCAAGAAGATCAAAACATCAATCAAACAATACTAAAGGAGTTAGAAGAGATGAGGGCCATGATGGCAGCCCGAAAGGATGGATGAAGAAGACAGCTAGAAGAAGCGATAGAACAAGCAGGAAAATCACCCTTTGTGAGAGGGATACAGCAAGCAGGGATCCCAACAAAATGCACATTACCAACATTCACTACCATTTTTGATGGGACTACATGTGCAATCCAACACATAAAGGCGTACAACTTGTCTCTTTTGCAGTGGGCGCACAATGATGCGGTATTGTGCAAATATTTTCCCGCCATCTTAACAGGAGAAGCTCTAAAGTGGTTCGATGGGCTGCCAATGGGAACTATTAGATCGTTTGATCACCTTCAGAGTATATTCTTGGGAGCATACATTAGAAACAACATGTTACGTCCAGGAATAGAGATGGTATTTAGCTTGAGGCGAAGAACTAATGAGAGCTTACGCAACTTAACAACGCGCTGGAGGACCATGTACAGTGAAATGACAGGAAGAGTAGAAGAAATAAATTTAATCCTAGCTTTCATTAACGCTCTTTTTCCAACTGATCTATTGTACACACAGATCTTCAGGCTAAAAGATACAATAACAATGACGGAATTACGTGAGTATCAGGAGGATTACATAGTTCTCAGGGAAAATCAAAGAGAAATGGAGTCATATCATGTTGCTGTTGTAAATGCAAAAGAAGGGAACGCAAGACTACTGCCAAAGACAACAAACGCGCAAGTACCTCCCAAGAAAGTCAGGAGAAGACAGCAACAGAGAGTAACCAGAAGCAAGTGGCCATGAATAGCAGAGATCAAGAAATGTTCGATAGAGAATATAGAGAAAGGCAATATAACAATCATGCAGGAAATAACAAAATTCCAAGAATCGATAACCAAGGAGAAGGATATGGTAGTCAAAGAAAGTACTATAATCAAGGACCAGGAGGAGGAAACAATAGGGTATGGGAAGGGAGAAAAATTACGCACTTAAACACTGCAGTAGACAAGATCTATGAGGTGGTGATTTTAATGGAAGAAATACCGGCACCACCAAATCTTGGAGTAGAGCCACCACCAGGGAGAAGGAGTCAAGAATTTTGTGCTTATCATCGCTTTCACGGCCACAATACAAACAACTGCCGAAATGTGCAAAGAATTATACTGAGAATGATCGATCAAGGGAAATTAAACCACTTCCTAGCTGGAAATCCAAATTTCCCCCCACCACCCGAGGGACCTGCACCAGAAGTGGAAACTGGAAGGAATACATATCTGATTGAAGTAGGAACAAATGCGAAGAATTTATACTGCAATTCGATAATTCACTCATTCAGAAGTATAAAGGATTTCCATGACAACGTATTGAGTCGAGTTTATGCACGGGATGATGAAAGGAAGGAAATATTCAATTTAGCCAAGATATCACCACTTCAAGATTGGCAAAAACAACGTATCTCATTCAGTACAGAAGAAGTACCAGGAGGCATAGAATTGCATATCAGTCCATTGGTCCTCAAACTAGAAATTATACCAAAGTCGAGGAGTAGAGAAGAAAAAGATGATGATGAAGACGCATGGGGGATAAATAGAATTCTAATAGATTCTGGTAGCTCAATGGATATCTTATTTTACCACGCGTTCAAAACTATGGGCAGTAAAGACTCAGACCTAATTCCTTCGACGTACAAAATTTATGGGTTCAATGGATCGGCAAATAAACCTAAAGGAGAAATTACCATGCGAATCCCACTTAAAAATATAACTACAGAGGTGGTATTTTGTGTAGTCGACGTCGAGTCTCCCTACAACGCCTTGATAGGCCGACCTTGGCTACATGGAATATTGGGAGTCGCATCAACCTTCCATCAGTGCATCAAGTTTCCATTACCCCCAAGGAATAGGAATAATAAAAGGAGACACCACAGAGGCGAAAAATTGCAATGAAATATATATAGAGAAAAGTGAACAGCGTGCAAGTAAGAGAAGAAACTGGAGAGAAGAGATAAAGGAAGGTAAAAGAAAGGAAAGATTAATGGTTGACGTTGTGAGTAAGGACGAAGAAATGAATCAAAATTGCACTAAAGCGGCAGCATCAACTTCAAATTGTGAGTATAACAAGCGCGTCAAAGAAAGGGAATTCCAGTCAGGAGAGCTAGTATTACGGGAAATGCCGCCTTATCAGAAAGGTGATGTGTCGGTAGATGGACTTTGTTTTACCGCAAGTGCACGGTGTCAAAAATAACACACAATAACAAGCATGGTTCGTTCCCTCAAGGAGTGCGAAAACTACTACTAATTAATATCAAGACCTAACTAACCAAGTTCAATAATTCAGAGATTTTAGATTTAAGAATATGAGCTAACAAATGAAATAAGACAGATTTATAAAGATTGTAATAAAGGATGTAAAATATTAGGGCTAGGAATCCGTTGTAAGCTATGTTTACTTATGTTCTATCACAAGGTCTCAGATTTACTAATGAGAAGTGGAAAACCTAGCTATTAAAACACACGGAAGATATTTCGTTAAGGATTTATAGACAAGAGTTATCATAAAAGACTGTTTGTTCTCAACCTAAAAGGTAGACCCCCTAAGTACTAAGCATACATGGCATACATAGTCTTGGAATGATCATAAAACAATTGATACCCATGTTACAGATGGAATGATGTTCTAGAATTCAACTATGCAATATACATGGCATAAAACATGAAAAACTCTTAAAACAATCAACCTCTTTTGAGAAACACAAACATGGAATTAAGATCTTATTTTTGAAACCATTGTTTAAGAATACGAGCACTTTAACCTACAAGTTCATCCTTCACCCTAATGATGGATTTAGATAGACATAGCTTTCTTAAAAGCCATAGAAAATGATTAAGGAATAAATCAAGCTATGCAAATCGGAAAGCAAAGACAAATGCAAAACCTAGTTTCTTCCCTGATTACGGCGTCTTTGGCTGTATCTTTCCTTCAAAACTATCTTCATGACGTAGCAAAATCTTACAGAGAATAAATCTTTCCTATGATCCCACGTAACTTCCATATATTTTCATAACTTCCCTGTTTTCGTGAATACGTATCTTCCTTTCTTCAGCGCAACCAAACCTATTAATGAGTCTGTATTCATCCAACATGTTAGTCCGAATCTAAATAGTTGAGAAAACTCGAACAAAAGTAGGCCAAATCCAAATCAGAAGAACACGCAAGTGAGTATTATTCAAACCAAAACCCGAGACCCTGTTTTGTCTCCAATCCGAGTTCTAGCCAATTTTAATCGATCCCAACAACCATATCAGTCCTGTTTATTCAATTCAAGTCCAATCCAACCGAATCCAGTGATTGAATCTCCTCAGAACTTGTCCAAAATCGGAACCCTAATTCTGCCCGTGAAAAATAGATTTTTCCCGCCAATTTCTAAAATTCAAAATATAAAAGAAGACCTCCCCTTATCCGTGGCTAGCAATTTGAGGGATACAAAGATTAATTCTCCAGGGGTATAAATAGTAATTTTTAGGGTGTAAATAGAAGAACTCCTGGGGTGCCTTTATCATTTCTTAGGGTGCCTTTAGTAATTTCTCTCGGGGGTCCAAATACCACTTTTCGAGCCAATTTTTCCACAAAAGCTTATTTCTCCAAAAACACCTACAAAACAATAAAATAACCAAATAAGTATAAAATCGAGCATTATAAATACATAGAATTGAGATCATATCATAAACAAAAATGTGTCTATCAAAAGGTGAAGACGAAAAATTGAAGAAGGCATGGGATGGACCTTACATTATAAAGAAAGTTGTTGAAAATGGAATGTACAAATTGATGGATAGAAAAGGAAACAATGTGGGACGAAAGGTCGACCATCCTTGGAACCAAATGTATTTGAAGAAATATTACCATTAGCCAAGGCGGCAATATTTATATGCCTGAAGAAAATAATTTGTGTGCGAATTTAATGAAGGAAAGGGTTGCAGGAAGCAGAGAAGCTATCTCGAGAAGTGGTATGTTAACACTAAGTAGTCATCATGTAGAAGAATAAATAAAGAAAGAAAACATTTGCAATGTATGGATAAGAAATATGAATGAAAATGAAAGATTTCTTCTTCTAAATAAAAAGATACTTCATATACAATACAAGTAGAAGAAAAAGGCAAAAATAAGACCTTATAATAAGACCTTAATAGGAGGCAATAAAAGTTAAAACCTCTAACTAGGGAGGCTAGGCACCCTAGTTTGCATAAATGCAAGAGGCAACAATAAGACCTAACGCGGGTCATAATTGGGGAAAACCTAGTAATGCATAGCTCGGGTGAAAGCTATACCAACCCTGGAACCTGAGTCATGGAGAATTGGGGCGAAACAAAAGCCTGTCCAGCAGAGACTCCGTAGTTAAAAGCCTAAGGTACTAAGTTCTCTCCTAAGGAGTTTAGAAACTCGATCAGGGAGCCGCGGTACACGGTTGAGTCAAGAGTGCCTGGGGCGTCTGGAGCGTTCCTAGCCATTCTTGGAAAGTCCTGATTATGATACACTCGGTCCTCAAGACACCCCACTTAGGGTGTGATCTCGAAAGGGGTCACGAAAACAACTGATTGTTGGCGTTACCAGAGGGGAAGAGCCCAACCTAACCCGTTAGGGGTAGGCTTCCTTGAAGGCGAAATCAGGGGGTATATAAGGACGGCACCCTCCATTAGGGAGCTTAATTGTGTCACAGACGTCAATATCATGGGGTTATGGCTCAAGGGAGAGTGTAGGCCTATCATATTGACGCGTCAATATATCCTGCAGAGGCAATAATACAAAAAGATGATAAGGCGAAATCAATAGGTCATTACTTGAGAGAGTAATGACTGCTTGCGATTTCGCCGCCCTACCACAAATAATACCTTGGGGCAAGCATAAAACCTATCAATAAGGGCGGGCTAAATAAGACCTCCACTTAGGGAGGCATAATAAGACCCCAAAAGAAACACAAAAGACCTATAAAACTGTAACTAACGCTATTTTGCAGGGCACAGTCGAATAAGAAAGCGCCTAAAATTAAAGGGCAGGCGAATACATCACGCATAAAAGTACAAAACAAAAGAGTGAAGAGACAAACAACCGCATAAGAAAATAAAAGAAAGGAAAAAACTAAAGCATAAATTAAGGGCGAACTTATCAACAAAAGGGGATGCAAAAAGAAATCTAATAAAGGCGAAAGAATGTAAGCATAAAATGCATGTATGAATCTGATCAATCAAAATTGTTAAAACGAAAATTACTCATATTAAGTATTTAATACTCCTGTAAATGTTAACACACGTCAGCATAATCCATAACCATAAAGACAAAGAACAGAGGCAAGTATGGGAATATAAATGTGGAAGTAGAATGTTATTTGCCTTTATATGATAGAATTATGCATACATTATTACTAGTTACAATCAACTGATTATGATACCGGAAGAGATAGTGTTTTGTTTTCATTAATGTAAAAAGAGATTCCATAACAACGTTAGAAATTACATTTTGATGCGAATAGCATAAAAGATGGATGACGGAGAAACACCTTTTATTTTCAGATCCATGGTTAGAAAATTATAAGATTGGCACATTGCTACCAGACGATGGAATACATGTGATATTTAAACAACCATACATGATACTGAAAGTGTAGTAACTCGAAGGTCGAGTTCAATTGGGGATGAAACAATGAAAAACAATTAGACAAAGATGTCGTCGGTCTTAAAAAAATGTTACATGAAATTAATCTTCTTGCACAAGTGTTCAGAATAGTGAAAGATCGCCATCAAAATCTGAATGGGTGCCAGTTAGATTGATTATCATTGCATCCTGAAAGATGGGCGCCAATATAACTCACCGTATAAGAGGTGTCTGCTCTAATTGCAAGCTGTGGTAATAGCAAGAATACATGCAGAGATACAGTAGTCGACGAAAAGATATGGCTTACATAGGACCACTAAATTTCATCTGCATACCCGTTACTGTTTCCTTATGCTGAAGATCAAAGGTGGATATACCCTAAATATCCTGTAGAGGGACGTAGCCTCATGTTACAACACATCACCTACGCGGTTAGAAAAAGGATTGTGGTACCATCTTCACTTAATGAAAGGCCAATATGCATGTTACAAGACTATCATGATGCAATAACCATAAGCAGATTTATGTGACCTCCGGATTTGTTCATAAGTTTCACATGTGATCCTATGTGGCCATAACGAAAACCACCTTTGAATTTGATGCCATGAAAAAAAAAAAAATGATACTGTGTCGAGGGTTTTCAAGATTGGATTAAATAAACTAACTATCATGCTAATTGTTTCTACAATTTACAACCATACACATTCAGAAGCGAGGGCTTTCTCTGGCATATATTTTGTTGTTTCTCTTCGTATGATAATAAAATCGTATCAGCAGGAATACCAAATAAAGATGCAAACTCAAAGGATATGAGGTTGTAGTTCAAATTTATGGGTTAGTAAATGCGAATTTTAGGTACCAACCCTTTACACACTCCCGGTGCGTATGCACCGGGTTAGAGGCTTGTGTACATAAAAAGAGAAGACAAAGCTTTACAAACAAAGGAAAAGGCGAAAGGCAACAAGGATCTCTAGCAAAATGCGGTTATCTTCGCCTAAGAGCATTTTCACCATTCCTAGCAACTTTCACCCCAAGTCTTCTTCAAGTCTCTGAGTCACTTTCTTCTTCATTAACTTCCTCATATTCTTCGTACTCCTCTTCACTTTCAGAGATTTCTATTTCCTCAACATTGGGAGGAACATCAGGAAATTCGAAATTTAGGAAAGGAAGATTGTACCCAGTACAGATTTCATCAGCATTCTTCTTAACATGCTCATTCCGAAGGCGAAGCGCGTTTCTCTTGGTATTGGAGACATCAACCACCAGCTTTTCCTTAAGCCTGCGATATTTGGAATCTCTAGCAGAAAGCCTTGACTTTAAATCATCAATTTGTTGAAGATGATCTTTTTCATCAGCTACAGAAGAAGACAGAAAAGATTAATGCCGCATGAGAGTAAAAGACAATCAAAATAAAGAATGAAGAGCGAACTAATTAAAGAAGGATTTTGAACAACCTTCTTTTTCAGAAATAATAGCATTAACCACTTCGGCATGATCAGTTTCTAAGTTAACATTCGTATCCAAGCCTTCTCTAGCATTATCAATAATCCTTACAGCCCATTCAAATTCAAGATTGCTCTCTATGAACAGACGAGAGCGTATCATATTTTGCGAGCAGTCAAGGTGTCAATTTTTCTCATGGCCCAATCCCTCTCTGTTTGAACTTGGAGAATTGCTTCTTGAAACTCCTTTAAAGCCTGAGCACCCTTAAGAATCGCATTATCTTTTTCGGTTATTAGAGCACTCCTTTTTTACTCTAAACTCTTAATCTCTTCCTTGGCTTTATGAAGGCGGGATTTAAAGTTATTATTGACAGATAGCATGGACCTATGATCAAACTTAAGGGTTTCATATCTTGATTTGAGCTCCTCCAAACTAAGAGTTTATAATTCATCAACCGAAGAGTTATTCAATGCGGCATTAAGATGCTTTAAGAGGATAGAGTCTTCAATAGGGTAACTGATTGCTTGATCGGTTAAGTTATAAACCTTTGCAAACACATATCATTAAAGAAAGGCGAAAAATGACGCATTGATATCTAGAGCAGGAGAGGATTAAAATACATACCAATAAGTTGCTTGTTTCTCTTGCGGAGTTCTACTACATCATTACTGTAAGTAGAAAGATCGCCTTTGATTTTGAGATTCTCATTCTTCGCGAATTCTTCATCAACACAAAGTAGGCGGCAATTATGAATAACTGGAATATAATCAAAATTCTATAAACTGATTAATACAAGAAAAAGAAACTTACCAAAGACTCAATAGCAAGTTGAAAATCCGGGGTCAAGGCAGAGGTAACTCCATGAAGAGATTCATGACTTGATGAAGGAGCTTCGCAAAGTTTAACAACCGCATCGCAAGCTCGAATCAAGGCGGGATTATTGATAGTTGACAAAGAGTTGCTGAAAAGATCAGAAAGGATCCCCATAGAAGATGCAGAGGCAGAATTATCGGGAGAAAGCAAGGCGTCGTCATGAGAACAAGTGTTCAAAAGAGCAGACGAAGATTTCTTTCTTTTCTTGAAAGAACCCCCAGAAACAGGCTTTGGGGCCACCCCTTTATTTTTACCTTTCGCCTTTGAAGAAAGACGACCATCTTCAGACGGAAGAAACTCATTATTGGAACCGGCAGCATCCTCAGGCTCGACCTACATGCTCCATGTTAGATAAGAAACAGAGGCAACAATATTGTTAAAACAGATGAGATTATTTCTTACTTCTTTGGAGCCCGAAGGTGACGCCTTTAACAAATTCTTCTTCTTCTTCTTCTTCGACATCTAGAGTTAAAGGCGGAAATGAATAAAATAAGGAAGCAAAAAGAGAAGAGAAATGAATAAAAGGACAAAATTAAAATAAACATACCTCTTTCTTTTCCTAAGGCCAATGAAAGTTCCAAGGTTTATAGGTAACAAATTTATCAGGAAAGGGAAGATCCGATCCATCAGCACCTCTAGCTGTAATATACCTGCCCTCCATAATAAGAGGAAACTCCATCCGGTGAGTATCCTTGGATAAGCGACCAGAATCATTGGGTTTATTGTAAAAATTAACGTCATGCATGATCTTTTCGTGCTCCGTGAAACCATCCGCCCTCATCAAGTGAACACCCAAACGATAGCGTTCATTAGCAACAAGGGCGACATCATAATGCTTAAAAAAGTTCTCTACTGTATATTCCTCTTTCTTAGGCGGAACCTTCACGTATTGAGGTTAGGAAGACTCCAAGACAGCAGCGCGGCGAGAATACTCCACCATAATCCTGATGCAATCACCACTTAATTGGAATATTCCGCGAGAAAATTGAATATTTGCCAATAGCTCATAAAAAGAGGGATTTCGGGATTGTAAAGAGGAATGGGGAGCCCAGCAGAAAGTTGTCCAAGCGAAACAATGACCCTTTGGTCATTCCATTGTTCAGACACGAACCAATCAAGCCCAAGCACGGTATTATGGCTCGAACCTTGGGGAACTGTCAATGTGATTCCTTTGGATTTAAGTTCATCCTTCAATCTTACGAGTTCCTTAAGAAGTTTCTGTCCTGCTCGAGGAGCCACTCAAAGTATGGGATTATGGAATAAAGAAAGAAAAGAAAGAAAGCTTGAAATCATGATGATCAGATCAGTCAAGATTAAGGTAATCATGACTTCGAAGCGGTAAGATTAAAATCGAAAGATGGAATGATAGATTTGAAAAGAAGAAACAATAAAAGATGATGAGTTAAGCAGCAGTAGTAGCAGAAGAACAGCAGCGGAAGTTAAAATTACAGAGAAAAAGAAGAAAGAAGGTAAAAAAAAATATTGAAGGCGTATTAGGGTAGATAAAAGATTTCATTCCTTTTCCCGAGATATTTCATCCCACGGGCGCATTAATTAGAGGATTGATAAGAAGAGGTGGTCACCAGTAAAAGGGGATTCACTAGAGACGTGTCAGTCAGTGAATGGTAAAGTCAACACGTGTAGACGGCCATGCCAAAATTCCGGAAAAGTGTCGGTAGACCTAGGAGAATGCGAAGAGACGAAGTTGATGCCGAAGATTAAGGCTTCTCTTACCGCCCTTTCCTTCAAAAGAACGATACGAGAAGAGGCAAAATGTGGATGCAAAATAAATCACACCCGATAGTAAGGCGAAAGAATACATTTGATAGCAGGCGAATATGACGCGCTCATTATGTTTATGCTGACGAATGAGATGACGTCACCAAGTCAGGCCAAAAGTGTGAAAATCAGCGCGGTAGTTAAAAGATCAGCGTGGCAAATATAGTGAAGGGCGATTATAACGCCCTCCCAGATCCGAAAATAAGGGCTTTATTAGCTGTCCTCCACTATGTAACCCCTATAAAAGGGATATAAAACCATGGTAAGAGGAGAGAGATCATTTGAGAGCTTAGATAAGAAATTTAGGAGAGAGAAAGTTGTTTTGTTAGGGTTACCATTCATTCCATTTGTATCTGTTCTAACTTTTAATAAAATGATTTAGAATTTTTTCTTATGATGTCTTAGATTGAATTTATAGATTTACTTGGGTGTAGGTTATAGGATTTCCTGCAACTACAATGAGCAGTGGCTCAATTGTCGCCAGGGCTAGCACTGAGTGTGTGCAGCAGGGCGTAGATGTTTCTGAATGTGTACGATCTTAATTTCCCGTTGTAGATTGATCGAATGGCTACGAAGGCCAACAACAAAGAAATTCACCGTGAAAGCAAAGAAACGTACTTAAATTAGACATGGAAAAAATAATTGAAATAGCACAAAATTGTGAAAGTTGCGTCTAATATTGAAGTAAGCTAAAAACTTAAAAATGCTAATGAACAAGTTAATAATCTTACTTAACTGCAATTCTTTACTTTGACGAGTAGAGTCCAAAAGTTTACACTAACTGAATTTCTTTGGCTTTGAACTTTATTTGGGAAATTCGTACACGGCTTAGAAACACGCAAATTTTAAACGTTAACTCGTTACCTAATGGTCTTATACCTAACTAAGGATCAATCTGTCAACTTGTTAGCAAAAATAAAAATAAATAAATAAAATACAGCACATTGGTTGGAAGTAGCATTTTTTTTACTTTTTTTGATTGGTGGATAGAAGTATCTTTCAAGTTTCAAGACTAAAATTAAGTGCATACAATTACAAAACTAGTTATCAATAAAACTAAGTGTTTTTTTTTTTTTTTTTTTTTTTGGTTAATTGTATAAAAGAAAAATATAAAAAGACTAGGCCCTGAGAAGAACTTAGTCCCCATTTTCAAAGTGTTACATATACAGATATTTCAGCTATCTATAACAACCTTCCGGCAGGGGCGGAGCCAAGAATTGGTTAATGGGGGAGCAAAAAAAAAATTTAGGGGTGCAAAAATGCAAAATTAGGCTTAGATATTAAAAAAAAATGCTATTGAGCCTAAAATAGGCTTTGGAGCCAGCTGGCACACCCTTGCAATGGGCTGGCTCTGCCCCCGCCTTCGAGTGTGTGATTAGTTCTCAAAATACATTGTTTGTAAACCATTTTTGATATGCTCCCCGGTGGTAAATCAAAAGTTTGATCTCAATGATAACTTCTTCTACAGTTTTTTGGTTTTTTATGAGCCATTACTATTTTGTTTCTCTCATCCCAAATAGCCCAACAAACTGCAAAGATGATAAGAGGCTATATAGTAACGGCTCATTACAAACGGAGCCAAAGTATCACTTTTTCTGAGCCAAAGTATCACTTTTTCTGACACAGGGTGAAAGTATCACTTTTTTTGAAACGGGACGAAAGTATCACTTTTTCCGAAACGGAGCGAAAGTATCATTTTTCCTTAAACAAAACGAAAATAGTTGCAGACAAACCCCATCTTCAGATTTTTCTTCTGCCAACGATTGTACCAGTTGTTATCCATAACTAATACCTCGCCGATAGGAAATTACTAAAAAATACAGATCATAAGACAGTCTTCGTTACATGTTAAACGTGTGTTTCTCCATGAAACCGGTGAGAATCCCACGTGTACTAAAAGTCAATGTTCATCATCTACTTTGGCTGCCAGTCCAAATAAAATCCAACAACCACCACTAGTCTTTAATGGTTGTTTAAACCACTCTCCTCTCCCCCTGGTTTCTACAGCCAACCTCCCATTTTTTTCTTCTTCTTCTTCTTCTTCCTCTACAGAATCACACAGTAGAATCTCAGCTCAAACTCAAGTTCTAGCTCTATCAATGGCTACAGATCTTCGACTAAGACTATGTCTCACCCCAGCACCATTATCAAGACTGAATCGCTCCGGATATCCAGTTTTCTTGAGAAATGCACAGATTTACAGACAAATCTCATCAACCAGAAGAAGAAACAGCACAAATTTCTTCAGTATCAGATCAAAAGCAGTAGAAATTGGTTCTTCCTCAACTTCAGATGTAAATTTACTGAAATACCCTCAAGAAGAACTGAAGAAAGGAGGTGAAACTACAGTATTACTTGATGTATCAGGAATGATGTGTGGAGGTTGTGTATCAAGAGTTAAATCGATACTCTCAGCAGATAAAAGAGTTGAATCAGCTGCTGTGAACATCTTGACTGAAACAGCTGCGGTCAAATTAGTCATGAATAATACTGAAGGAAATGATGATGGGGGCTTGAGTATTGGAGAGGAATTGGGGAAGAGGTTGACGGAATGCGGGTTTCCGACGAAGACGAGGAATTCGGGGATGGGAATTGATGAGAATTTGAAGAAATGGAAGGAAATGAATGAGAAGAAAGAAATGATGTTGAAGAAGAGTCAGAGTAGGGTGTTGATTGCTTGGGCATTGGTGGCTTTGTGTTGTGGTTCTCATACTTCTCATATACTGCATTCTCTTGGGATTCATGTTGCTCATGGTAATACAACACCCTTCTTTCATTTTTTGGCTTAGTACTAACTTATTTTTGATTGAATTGAAATTTGATCAGTGGACGATTAGATGTTAGGGATTATTCATCGATTGTTTGAAAACATGTAACTGTCACTTATTGTATGATATAGAGTAGGTGCAAGTGTCACTCATTCTTTGTAGCCGAGGTTCATGCACAATGTTGCTTTCCTATTTACCATACATATGACAGTAATGAGTCGTATATATGGGGGCGTATATCTTTTTAGTAAGAGAAGTTGTTGTGTGTTGATATTTATGATTTGAATTCGAAATTTGTCGGCGTTCTTAATTTTTATGGCTTAAAAGAAATGAGTCTTTGAATGTTTTGAAAACAGTCAATTCGTATTTAGAAATTAGAATGTTGACAAATTTTGAATTCAAATCGTGGGTATCAACACCTAACGACTTCGCCATTCTGTTTAAGGGGTCTTTGGCATAATTCTGTTCCGCTTAGATCTGTTTGTTTTATCTTTTGAATTGAATGTTGCTAAAAATGACAATAACAAGTCATTTTTAGTAGTTGCCTCTACAGTAAAGTGATAAAGTTGTTGGATGTTAATATCTATGATTTGAATTTGAAATTCGTCAGCATTTTAATTCTTACGGACTGAACATAAAACAGGGTCATTTTGGGTTTTGTTGAGAAACCCCATTACCAAGGATTGGGGATATATTACTAGTGACAAACAGATGCATTTTATTTATAACGATTCTGGATTTACCAAAATTTAGTATTGATGTGGGAAGTTTGTAGAAATTAAGGTGCTGACGAGTTTCGAATTCAGGTCGTGGATATCAACACTTAACAACTTTAACATTCTACTACGGAGTTCCCTGCACTTTACATTTAGATTATTTGTTGTATCTTTTAAATGT
Source organism: Papaver atlanticum (assembly GCA_023531105.1). Lineage (NCBI taxonomy): Eukaryota > Viridiplantae > Streptophyta > Magnoliopsida > Ranunculales > Papaveraceae > Papaver > Papaver atlanticum. The sequence continues at coordinate 2,007,088 of JAJJMB010009474.1, read as the reverse complement.
TATTTCATAGAAGTGACAATACTGAGGCAGTTTTGGCAGATGTCTCCCTAATACAATGGTAAAGTTGTTGGGTATTGATACCCAATTTCTCATTTCAAAATTTGTTAGCAACTGAATTTGATAATTAACAGGAAGACTGTTTTTGCAGTGTAGTTAATGGTATCGAAAAAGAGAAAGGTTATTAGGAATTTAGGATTAATCACTGTGGTCGGTAGAAAATGTGTAAAATGGCTATATAGAGTAGGTGTAACTTGTGCCACGTTGCCGAGGTACATGAATAATGTAGCCTTTTATCAAATTACGTAGTATAAAATTAGAAAAGAAATGGTGGTCTGGTATATATGACATGTCAATAAAGAGTCATTTACGGGCCATTTACGTGTAGATGTCTCTAGTACAATGGTAAAGTCGTTGGGTGTTGATATCTATTATCTGAGTTCGAAACTCGTCAGTATTCAGTTTCTATAGACCAGCCAAAAAATGTATTATGGGCCATTTTGGATCTTTCATAATTGAGCACAAATAAATACTAGAAGTCATAGTACGCTTCTGTGTTTTTGTTTTTTCTATAGGTCTGTAGAAATTAGGATGCTGACGAGTTTCGAACTTAGATCGTGGGTATCAATATCCTACGATGTTACCATTTTACTAGAGGGGCATCTACATTTTCCCTTAGGTTGTTAACTTTGTTTTTTGTTTGTGTACAACTAGCTTCAATCATGTGCCATTGAGAAGAACATTTAGATTGATTTTTCTTATGAAGCAAACGATATAGTTTGCAGCTCGAGGAACTGCCAGATTGGTGTCTTTTGTCTAGACTGAGCTGTTTTGAGTGTGATTTATTGGTGCAGGGTCTTTTCTGGATATACTGCATAATTCGTATGTGAAAGCTGGTTTGGCGGTGGTGGCTCTATTGGGACCAGGAAGAGGTTTGTGATGGTTATTGAAATTCATTATCATACTTGTGATTTTGGTTTGTTATGCTGAACGATCTTTAACTTATCAATTTACCTCATCTTAATTAGTTGCACACTCCCTTAGTTCAAGAAAATTAATGACCAGTTACTTCTTACCCTCATGTGAGATATAATTCTATTGAAAAACAATAACATTCTCTGAAGAGAGTGCTGATAAGTGTTTGATTTTAATTTTTTTAGCTGGAGTATGTTCATGAGCTTCATAACTTTGTACGCTGTTGCAGACTTGCTATTTGACGGGGTGGGAGCATTTGCGAGGGGTTCACCAAATATGAATTCCCTAGTTGGTTTTGGATCTGTTGCTGCATTTATTATAAGTGCGGTGAGATTTGAAATTATATACTGTGTACATAGTTCCCTGCTGAATATATCGTTGGCATTCTGCAGCCTGTAAGATATTGGGATATTGTTTGACAGCTTTTTTTCTCTCTCTAGGTGTCATTGCTGAATCCTGAGCTTGAATGGGATGCATCATTCTTTGATGAACCGGTGACCTGTTTAACCTCTATCCTAGATTATCTATTATGTTTTTTCCTCCTCCCCTGTACCTTGATGTTGCATGCATCAAACCCTTGTGACTCTTCATGGAATGCTGTTATTGTTTAGTATGCAGGTCATGCTTCTGGGTTTTGTTCTTCTTGGACGATCTTTAGAAGAGAAGGCAAGATTGAAAGCTTCAAGTGACATGAATGAGCTATTAGTAAGTTCTACTGTGGTTCACATCTGGTTACTAGAGAATTTATGATATCGCTGAATAGTTTGTCTTCCGCTGAATACTTGGTACAGTCTTCGATAATAGTTTATCCTCAGGTTGTACCATAAGTTGTCACTACAAGGCTTCATAGAAAATTGAAAAAAAATCTGACACAATGCACGTTGTCTTCAAAATGCAGTATGATTATATCCTAATTTATTTGTTGTTTAACATGGTTATTTTTTGGTATATCCTCTTGCAGTCCCTAGTGTCATCTCAATCTCGATTAGTGGTTACTTCCTCGGAAGCTGACCCTTCTGTAGAGGATGTACTTAGTTCCGATGCTGTCTGCGTTGAAGTCCCTACTGATAATGTTCGAGTTGGAGACACAGTGTTGGTTTTACCTGGGGAGACGATACCAGTTGATGTATGTAGTTTAAACAAATTAATGTATATGATGTTCCCAGCAGTTTTAAGTTCAGTGAAAGTAGTTATATTATCAGTTATAAACTTTACGTCAACTACCTGTCCAGGGGAGGGTTCTAGCAGGCAGAAGTGCTGTGGATGAATCCATGCTCACTGGAGAATCTCTTCCTGTTTATAAGGAAAGAGGACTTACAGTTTCAGCCGGGACAGTGAATTGGGTTTGTTTATTGAATTCTTTTAATTACAATATTTACCCGACTGATGAAAAGAAATCGCAGCACCATAAATTAAAAGTACAAGGATAAGTTCTTCTAAAAAACATTTCCCATTCATCCTTTTTTTGCAGGAGGGTCCTTTAAGGATTGAAACCACAACAACGGGCTCTATGTCAACGATTTCCAAGATTGTTCGCATGGTCAGTTTTCTATTTCGTTTAGTTAGTGCTAACATTTTCCGTCTTGTTAATTATGGTCATGAACATAAGAACATTGAATCTCAGTTGATACTCAAATGGTCCAGGACAGAAGTATAGAAAATGAGCAGAACTGTATCACATAGGAGAATTCTTCTTCTGATAAATCTGTACAACCTTTTTGTCTAGAATTACAGCAAAAGCTTTATTTGTTTACTCCCAGGTCGAGGAGGCTCAAGGAAGTGCAGCTCCTATTCAAAGAATTGCCGATTCAATAGCAGGGCCTTTTGTATACAGTATAATGACATTATCTGCGGCAACATTTGCTTTCTGGTGTGTAGCTTCAAATTTTGGTGGTGGTTTGACATGCATCATTTCTCTCCTTAAACTTATTGCCCAACTATTGGCACTTAGGTATTCCATTGGGACAGACATCTTTCCTGACGTGTTGCTTAATGACATTGCTGGGCCAGAAGGAAATCCATTGCTATTGAGCTTGAAGCTTGCAGTTGATGTCCTGGTAAATTAATTTTAAGTTAGAAGGTTTTCCAAATGCATAATGATTTTATTTTGGAGACATTCATAGAAGTAGAAGATTCATATGGCCCAAAAAATGAGAGTTCTTGGGTATTGTTTCTTTTATTTTATTTTTTTAATGAAATTTATTTATCTCTTTCCCTTGCAGGTAGTTTCTTGCCCTTGTGCATTGGGCCTTGCTACACCCACAGCTATCCTAGTAGGTACCTCACTCGGTAAGTCTTCTTAGCTATCCTTTCTTTTGCTTACATGCAACTTCGTAAAATACTTGATCCTCTGCATTAATATACTTGATCCTCTGCATTTTAATCCACTTTACACGATAAATAGTTTTATGCTTGTTTGTCTGAGATTGTTTATCTTACTTCTCTTGAATATTTTTAGTGTTTCACACACCATTTTTACCTTTAGAAATATTTACAGAATCCCAGAACAAAACTGTCAACTTTGCAGTTTGCACATCAGAGATCCTATTACTGCATATAATTTGATAGGTTAGGCCATAGTTATAGACTTGTAGTCTTATACCAATACTAATATTTTACTCTTCTCTTTTATTGCGGTTTCTTTCCAACAGGGGCGAAACAAGGACTTATCATAAGAGGTGGAGATGTATTGGAACGTTTGGCTGGGATAGACTATGTTGCTTTAGACAAAGTACTTGTTCTAATGTTGCTTGAGTTATTATCGATCAGGCATACCTATTTACAACATAAATTGTTGTGGCGTGCATTGCAACTGTATTGACTGCCATTTTGTTTTCATTCTTTATCCAGACGGGAACTTTAACAGAAGGAAAACCTGCTGTCTCAGCTGTGGCTTCTTTGGCATATGAGGAATCTGAAATTCTACGTCTGGCAGCTGCAGTTGAAAAAACGGCGTCACATCCCATTGCTAAAGCTATCATAAATAAAGCAGAGTCCATGAATTTGGATATACCTAGCACGAAAGGACAACTAACAGAGCCAGGTTTTGGATGCTTAGCTGAAATTGATGGATCATTGGTTGCAGTTGGTGCAATTGATTGGGTTCACAAACGTTTTAAGAACAGATCGGAACCGTCCAACTTAATGGAGCTGGAAGATATTGTGAAACATCTTTCGTCTAAGGGGATAACATCTTCGAACCATTCACAGACAATTGTTTATGTTGGCCGAGAAGGAGAAGGTGTCATTGGTGCCATCGCAATATCTGATAGTTTACGCCATGATGCAGAATCTACTGTAGATAGGTAAATTTATTCATATGGATTCATTTCTGTGTTAATACCAATATCTTCTATGAAATTTAGAATATGTCATACATTTTCCATATGGTGTCATCGTATTCGTAATATATTTTTCTAATAGCTGAAGATTCTAGTTTGCAGGTTAGCGTTAGACTCATACTATGTTCTTACTGTGTTGTTTTTATCTATAGGCTACAGAAACAGGGGATCCAGACGGTTTTGTTATCAGGTGACAGGGAAGAGGCAGTTGCAACCATAGCCCTGATAGTTGGAATAGGAATTGAAAATGTGAATGCATCTCTCACTCCACAGCAAAAATCTGGTTTTATATCATCTCTTCAATCCCAGGGCCATCGGATTGCAATGGTAAGCTTCTTTTGAATATCCTCTGTACCACAGAACATACTTTCAGCATAAGAACAGATTTTTTTCCTTCACCAATGGAACTAGAAAAACATTCTTACAGACTTATATCTAAATCTGTTTGAAGGTAGGAGATGGAATAAATGATGCACCATCTCTTGCTCTTGCTGATGTTGGGATTGCTTTACAAGTTGAGTCTAAAGAAAATGCAGCATCAGATGCAGCGTCTGTCATTCTTCTTGGTAACAGACTTTCACAGGTATATTGACTTTCTTCTAGCATTTTTTCATGTAGTTGCTTTAATCACTTGATATTCAGAAATGTGAAGAATTATGAGAAGATAAGTTGCGTTGTAATCAAGAAATGCAACTTCTTGTAAAGAGAACACAATTACTAGAGAGTAGCTAGACGGTGTTTAATGTAAACTGCTGTGTTGATATTTGGCAGGTGGTCGATGCGCTGGACCTTGCAAAGGCTACAATGGCAAAAGTCCATCAGAATCTATTATGGGCAGTTGCATATAACATTGTTACAGTCCCAATTGCTGCTGGGGTACTACTTCCAGGTTTCGACTTTGCCATGACACCTTCAATATCTGGTAAGTTTGGGTTAGATTATTTTTCGTAGAAAGGGCTTTTGGATCAAATTCTACAGCATCAATAAATTTGCTTACAAATGCATTTTTGGACAGGTGGTTTAATGGCTTTGAGTTCTATATTTGTTGTCACAAACTCACTACTTCTACAACTCCATGCACCATCAAAAAGGGATCATGTTAAAGACCAGGTTTCGCCAACACTTAGGTAAGGTAATGCGCATTGGACTATTTTTGTATAAAGAAAATAAATAATACCAGGAAGAGATTCAATTCTGACTGGTATGTGTATCCATTCATTGTTCCACATTCATTAGGTTTTTATACATATGATAGAGTTATAATAAGCAAATGTATGCATTACGGTTTAATAGAAAATGTCTACGGATAACTTGTAAAACAACATTGTAGAATATGAAAATTTGTTGTTCATAATTAAAGGTAGCCGGTGTCACTGTAGTACAGGGGTAAAGTCAGGGTGATGATACCAGTGACCTGAGACCGATAAAAAAAATATATATATATTATAGTAAAGGTAATTGTTCTTCAAATCGGACAACTTGAAATGAGTTGACAATGGCTTGATTTTGGTCAGGTAAACGACTTCTGGTTATGAGTTAAAAACCTAGCAGTTCATGAAACTCACCAGATAAGATAAATATGATATTGACTTGGAGAAATTTAGAATTCAAACTTCACACATAATAACACTACTAAACTGTAAGCTCTGAAGAGCATACCGGCACATCGGAAAACACTTAAAAACCCTGTAAACTATCATGTTTAACTCCGGGAAAAGTACGGTCATCTAGCCCTCAAAATCTGTTTTCACCCACTTGCCGTACTTGTTCTTCATCTTCTCATCAAATTCCGTCTCTTTAATATCTCCAAGTTTAGTTGCATTAGCCATTGATTCCTCCTGAACTCTGGCAATCTTCCATCTCCTCTTCATCTCCACAGCTTCTCGTTCCGCTTCCAAGCCTTGATACTCTCTAACCCAACAATTATGAACAGCACAAGTGATTACCAACACACACAATTGCATCATAAACATACCAATCAAAGTCCCACATTCCAATCTAATCAAAACCATCTGTTCTTTAGGATCTCTCGGCGAACGCAACATTTTAAGACTGGATTTTTCTCGAGTAAACAAAGCTAAGAATCCAAGCACCTGACCGATAATCGATGCGAGGATAAGAGAAATATGAGTTACGAAACAACATTGTGTGAGTTGAGAGTAAAAACCCACAAGAGATGAGAGAAGGGAAAGACAGGAAATGGAGAAAATTGCACAACCAAATGTTGTTGGTGGGTTTTTGAGTAGGAAAATTGGGACAATTGAAGATGCAGAGAGCATGAAGAGGATGAAGTTTAGAAATGTGAAGAGAAGGTTTGGGAAAGATGAAGAACTTCTTAGTCTAGAAGATGATGAAGCCATTTGAGAATTCTTTAGTTTTCTTGGAGATTTTGATTTTTGAGTGTGGAATGGGGAAGAGAGGATTTGAAATTTTATAGAGGGATGAAAATTTGAACGTTGGAGTTGGTGTACAAAAAAGAATGTAACGGTTATCTTTATTAACTTTTGTTTTAAGCAAGAAAACACTGTTTTTAATAAAAGAGTGGGTACTATAATGATGAAATTTTATTCTCTTTTTTCGGTTTTTGAAAATTTGAATTTTATTTTGTTGGGGTTTAATGTGGAATGTTTGGTGACAAATGTTCCACAACGAGATTGCCACCGCACTGGTTTTCTTTCTAAAGGGTGACACTTGTATAGTAATTAGTAAACACTTGTATAGTAATTAGTAATGCATTGTGGCTATGCAGGACTTAGTTATCAATTTACATTCTCTGCCTGTTTACTCGTAGAGGAGGGATCCCCTCACATTGTTATTTTCACACACTCTCGCACGTTTGGAAACATTTTTCTTAATCAAAATTAAACGGTAACGTATTTGAAAACAATATTTTGAGGATATGTTTGTCTTACAAAGATCTACATATCCACAAAAAATGAGCTCATTCCGAAACGTATAACTCCACCGTCTACTACTTTGAAAATTGACCATTGAAAGTCGACTAATTTTCAACCGTTAAAATTAAGATTGGTAGATGGTGAAGTTTAGTATTTCGGAATGAGCTCATTTTTGTGGATATATAGAGCTTTGTAAGACGAGCATATTCCCAAAATATTAGCTTCAAATACCTTGACGTTTGATTTTGGTTAAGAAAATGTCTCTCAACATGTGTGATAGTGTGAAAATAAGAGTGTGAGGGATCCTATGGAGATGCGAATCCATTTACAAAAAGAAAAAAAATATATATAATTCTGTGGAATTCCATGGATCCTTTGTGTCTTCCAAGATATTAATTCTATGCAACATACTTTTTATGGAATTGTTTTCCTTCTTCGTTACTCTATATCTATTGTTGTGACTCAAATCTTGCTTGGTAACTTGGAATAGGCCTGTCAATATATGTCCGATATCCGGAATCCGTTTCCGAGTATTCGAGATCCTATAGGATTTTATCTGTTTTATCGGATATCGGATCGGATATTCTATCGGATATTTCTTCCTTAATATATCAGAATCGGATTAGGCTCCATCCGACTTGTTAATATCCGATAGAACATTGATTTATTTGTGATTTACCCTAACCATATTTGTGATTTACCCTAATATCCGATATCCGATAAAAATGTTCAATATCCGATATGAAATGTTTGAGAAATTGAACTTAAATTTCAATTATGAACATGTTCTAAAGGGTTTTTAACATCTTTTTGTCATAACCGGATATTGTCGGATATTTATCCGATAGCTTAACATATCGGAATCGATATCTGATTTTGATATCCTATAGGATATTATCGGATATCGAATATCCGATAATGCTTAACCTGTCGGATATCGGATTCCTTAATATCCGACGGATATTCTTCCATTGACAGGCCTAACTTGGAACTTGCTCCTTGTATCATGATCCACTGACCTGAATCATGATCCAAAATACATCTCTTAAAACTAAGAACTCTAAATCTTCCATTTTAACCTAATATTTTTACGTTTTACTGGGAAAATACTTGCCTTCGGTTGTTCTAATATTCGAATTAGAATATAGGCTTGGACGGTAATTAATTTTTGTGACAATTTGACACTTCAATAATCATAAATTGTTGGGGTCCCTAAATTTAATAAAGCAACCATTGATTTAGATCTGCAAAACATAATTTGCCTGCCACCTAAACTTAATAATGCAAGCCTCATTTGAATTTCCCTCATTTATTTTTTGAATAATTGGGTTTAGCCTTTTAGGTGTCAGTAACTTAGCTACTAGTGATCAATGTTTACAATGTGGGTGCATTTAGTAAGGTTGACAATGGGCATACTAAGCATATAATCCAAATATCATATTTGGTCCAATTATTTTATTCAAACTTGCAAATATTTTCAAAAGATTGAATTATTCTATTCAAATATTTGAATTTTCATTGCATTATTGTATTCTCAAGATAAATAATAATTAAAAAAAAAAGTATCCAGCACGTATTGCTACCCTAAGGCTACAAGGCCACAAAAATATAATCAAAATGCGGATGCAAGTAGGAACAATTAATTCTAATGTAAGCGAAATTCATCGGAATAATAAAAGCATAAGTGGTCTGATGGTTCTTATGCTCCCTCCCACTGCTGGGAGCTATCCACATTTGTATAAAACAAAATAATCTTGAGTGTTGAAATCACATAATTAATAATTTTTTATGGAATTTGATAATCCCTAATTGCGAACTTGAACATAATTTGGCAAGATTCCAATAAGACAGATGAGCAGTTAAGCAACGGTTGCCATCCTTACCGGTGGGCGGTCGAGAGGTAGGACTTGAGTTGTGAAGAGGTCCAAGGAAGGACAAACCAATCACGTGACTGGGCCAGATATGATGTTAGACGAACGGCTGAGATTGAAACTTGAATTGTCGTGAGTGAATGTAAGAATAATAATGTCCTTTAGCTAGAAGCCAACCCTACAAGATTCATAAAATCAAAAGTTAAGGTCAGTATCAATAGGGTCCTTCATTTTGTACACCACTTCCTGAGCCTTAATTTTAATTTTAATGGCAGGCGCTGGACGACCCCATCATCTCTTATTGCTGTTTGGATCCATCCCCTTGTGTAGGGTGTTAGTGTCCTTTTTGGATTGGTAAAGTCATTATTCAAATCCAAAGTCGTTTCCAGTAACAAATACGACTAGAAAATATCTCATAAAAATATAACATAGTTTTTACGCCGGCCTGTCAGAGCTTTGCAAAACTTGCACTACGGCAAGCAAGTTGGTAAAGCCTTTATTATCCCCTGTAAAATATTATCTGAAAAATAGCAACTTAAGTAAGATATGTTTACAGGTTATTCCAAATCCACCGAGAAAAACTTTTTAAAATGTGGTGTTAAGTTGACTGTGACAATTAAAAGATTATCGGTCCTTGCAATCATTTGGCTTACAGGTGAAAATTTTCATAGCCAATAGCAGATCAAACCATGGGAAATATCTTGGGATTTCTTCCGGTACGTAGGTCGGTTATTTTGTTTTTTCCAATAGAGTCTACAATTACTTGCACAAGTGGATAATAACGTGTATATATAGATATTCTTTGTAGTTTGATTTACATGCATTTTGGAATTTAGAATTGATTATCTCTGAAATGAGCCGGCCAAATTGTTCATATTTTGGATTTATAGAAACACAAAAACAATACAACAAATTTTTTGTTAGAGGAAATGTAGCTATCAAATGAAATGGCGTAGGAACATAGCTGATAATATCGATCATAAAAAGGGAACAATGCCACAATAAAGGCACGTGATTTGGAAGTCAAGAATATAGAAAACCCTACTTGGATGGTTTTTTCTAGGGTTGGATAATTGGTATATTGATATCGACTGAAATCCTATAATTGCTCCAAGGTATTAAATTGCATGGTATTGTCCAAATTTATATAAAACAAAACAATCATCACCATTAAATCCATCTAATAAACAGTCCTATATGGAATCCAGCACATGTAGAAGCAGAGTAAAATCTTATCGTATTTTCCTATAAACATTCTATAGTCCGTTTTCTTTCTTTTTTTACTTAATTTTCTGACTTTTTTTTACATCTTGGTAGTATGTTATTTATGTACATTCTTAGATTCTTTGCTCTTCACATAATCTCTTTTCTAATCTGAAAAAGATAATTAATAGCTTAGTATACTTGAATTTTGGAACTTAGAGAATAACTCGAAAATGAGCCATCCAATTTCTCTGGTACTCTGGATTTATGGGGACGCAAAAAGAATACAATAAATTTTTTGTTAGAAGAAACGTAGTTATCAAAGTAAAATGATAATGATACTGTTGATCATGAAGGGGGTATAAGGGCACGTGAAATGGAAGACAAGAATGCGAAACTCTAATGATAATAGAGAGTATAAAAGAGAATGACATTTTTCTTCTTCTTCTTTGTGTATGAATGCTTGCATGTGAATGACATTAGTATTAGTATAAGTGGTCGACTTCTCATATTTCTCACACTACTCATTTCTGATCATCTCACTATTGGAGATTTCTTGTGCTTATTCGAATACGTGTACACCGATCATTTGCTCACATGCGGCAAATTATTAGTTTAATGTCAAGATTCACCAAATGGGTTTACCATCGGAAGATTTAGAGCATCTGGATGTTGTTTATGTTATATAGATGCCAATAACTAAGATGTGGTGCCGTTGTGTTGCACTCTAATTCTTGCGAGATCTTAAGTACGTACTTGGGTTTGTGAGTGAACCTCATTTCGCCACTAATGCATTAATCGGGCTAGTATTGCATGCATTCTAGCTACTAGACAGTCTTCTCCACTAACCAATAATAACTAGTAACTGATGAAGTCGAAGGTTAATTTTGGTGTTAGCTAGCATTACAAGAGGTTTTCTTTAATATTTTCCTATCTATTAGCTACATCTAATTTTCTTCGGTAACTAACCTTTTTTTTTCTGAAGCATATATAAAATTTGCTTTGGTATGACATCCCACGCATCCTTGTGTCAGTGCATATTTCCCAGTTATCCTACCTGCCAAAGGTGACCACATATCATGACGAAGCTACATAAGATGGCATGTACGTATATGGACTAACAGGAAGCTAGCTAGAAAAATGTGGTTCATCAGTGTAGAGCTAATATTTACAAAGACGGTTAGCCATAACAAAAAATAGTTGGTGGTGTAGTTCTAAACAGTCTAAGTGATGGTTCCATGGTGGATGGTACATATGGATGGCCTTGGTAAAGTAAGCAGCAGGGAGGCAGTTGACAAATTCGATGTCTACAAAAGGTGGTGAATGCCCTTAGTAAGGGAGGACTCCCATTTGCTGATCAACAACACACACATCTATATATAAAGAAAAAGGTCGAGAGTACTGCCTACAAAATAAACATGGATGGTCCTATATATTCCTATACACTCACATCATCACGTACTACTAACTGCATAAGGAAACAGTTAAACCACCAACAATTACCAAACTCCTTCATCATAAGTATTGGCCTACTATTGTTGTTGGTTAACAGTAATAACTAGAATTAAAGCAGTATACAATACATACATACATATAATGCACTGTTCTAGTTAGACAGACGGTTAAATTAGTTTCTAAGAAGAAGTAGAAGAAGAATTATGTGGTAGTAATGACAATGTGGTAGAATTATGGTGTGGTAGAATTATGGGGTAGTAATGACAATGTGGTAGAATTATGGTGTGGTAGAATTATGGGGTAGTAATGACAATGTGGTGGTAGTAATGACAAATAAAACAGGAGTTAGATGGAGATATTACACTGACATTTCTCACAATGTAGTAAAAATATATAAAAATTCTAGACATATAACATTTTTGACAACACTAAAACAACCCTCTAACATAACTTCTAATTATAGGTCCCAAAAATGGACCCCTACTAATTCCATGTGAGGAGGTTGTTTTAGTGTTGTATGTCTAGAACTACTCAAAAATATATTAACAGTAAAGATAAGGATAATGTGTGTGGATCCCACTTTCAATATGTTGAAGTTGAACAGTTGAAGCCTGGAAGATAACCGGAAGGGAGAAATGAAAAGAGAAGTCTAAATATTTTGATTTATGGTGGAAACACAAAACACAAACAGTACAACTATATTTTGTCGGAAGAAATGTGGTTATCAAGTGAAATGCCATAGGGACATGTATAGCTGATAATATTGATCAAGAAAGGGAACAATGTCGTAGTAAGGCAGGTGACTTGGAAGTCAAGAATATGGTGTTGGCATTGACTGAAATCTTATTGGTAGGGCTGTCCATCCCCGTCCAAAGTCCGGGATCCGTTTCCGAGTATTCGAGATCCTATAGGATATAATCCGATGTATCGGATTTCGGATATCGGAACTAGGCTTCTTAACAGACTTTCCATCCTTATCGTAACGGAATCGGATGAGGTCCTATCCGTTTGGTTATATTCCGAAATCCGATAATACTAAACTTCGTGTGTATTTTACATCACACCGTCCCCAATTTTACTCGCCAAAAACACCAATCAATCATGGTAGAAACCCAATGAATGATTGATTATCAACCCTTGAATCTAAACCCCCTTCTTCTTCATCATCATCATCAAAGTTAACCATGATAAAACCAGGAGACCCATTAAAAAAGAAACTAGTAAAACTCCTGGTACTAAAATTTCTTTGTTATTTCTTCTATATATTAGTTTCATACAACAAATATAATCGAATTGATGATTTTTCTTACATTGATGATCCAATTTGTCTACAACTGAATAATGAATCTCATAATTCGTTCAAAATCATCAGCACCAAATTTAGATTTTGAACAGAATCAATACGACATTCAATACTGATTTATTGTTGATTCGAATTTTCTTGAATTTTATTCTGCAAATTTTACAGATTATGTTCCATGTCGTAACCCATTAAGAGAGGGTTTATTTGATCATAAGAAGAAGTTTCACAGAGAAAGACATTGTCCAGATGACACAGTTACGGATTTTACCGGAAAAATATCTGATATCCGATCCGATAACTTAGCCTAACGGAATCAGATTGGGATTTTTGGATTCCGTCGGATGTCGGATTTCCGATAAAACTTAACCTTAACCTTATCGGTTTGATCAAATTCCGATGGATTTTTGTCCGTTGACACCCCAACTTATTGGATTCTCTAAACAATAATTCCATATTATTTTTTATTACTTTTTTTTTAAGAAGTAAAGAAATTATATTTATCGCAGACAAAAGATACAAAATTTGATTGACAGACACATTAGACTCCATAGATCACACTTACAAACATAAGATTCCTAATACATGCTACCATGACTAGTAACAGGAGAGAGAAATTCCTCATCATCTTTAACATTATATCGTAGGAATCCCTAAGTAGAAAAGGAATTATTCTAGCATATTTAGCTAGTCAGCTACTCAGTTACAGACTCGAGGAGCATACCTAACTTTGACTTCTGATAAACCCATAAATAAATTGAAACATTCAGACAGTATATTGTGATCTTCTCATCTAACATTCTCTAGCCGATTTTGTTACACAACTTTCATAATAGTTTTGTTATCCCCTTCAACAATGACTTTACATAAACCTTTAGCGGTAACCTATTGTGTCACCATTAACAGAGCTAAAGCTTCAGCCTGATCTACATCCCTTGCCCTCCTTGTCCAGAGCATGGCTTCCACGAACTCTCCTAAATGATTACGAACCACAATAGATGTACCAGCATAATTAGTATCAGGAATAATTGAAGCATCAAAATTAACTTTTAAACATGCAAGTGATGGAGGATTCCAAAGATGCTTAAAGCTTATGCAAGAGATAGAATTATTAGTAATGGAATTACAAGAACTATTATGAATGCAGATGTTATGATGATAACAAAACTTGTATATTTGCTGAATGATAGTCTTAGGAGACTGAATTTTGCGATCAAAAAGTTTAAAACATCTTCTCTTACAAATATGCCACATCGTTATCACTGCCAGATTCAGGATATCTTTCCTCTCTGTTGAAACTAGATTATCCATATCTATCCAAGACTGAATCCATTCCTGAATATTTTCAAAATGATAAGCTGCCTGAAGGATGAACTGATAAACACCAGACCAAATGGCTCGAGCAAAAGGACATTGAATCAAAAGATGAGTTGTGGTTTCAAGACTTTGTGTACACATCACACGCATTGAGGATTGTCCACTGTAGTTATTCTCTGAAATCTAAAAGCCACGGGTAAAATGTCTTTGGAAATTTTTCAGATAAACATTTGGAATTTGTAAGGGACCCCCATATGCTAAATCATCAACCACATCTGCTATTGTTGTTCAGTAACCGTTTGGTGAGAATTATGCAAATAAATAGCCATATATAGGTCGAGTTAACTGTAAACTTCCCATTTCTGGTAAGAGACAATCAAATTTTTTCTATAGTTGGTTGTTGATCGTGAAGAATATCGTTGGAAGTCTTGTGGCTAGATCCTTAGGTTGAAAGCTTAAAAATGGGATCCACATTCCCATAAACTAAATATTTTCTTAAGGTTTTACCATATGGATGATGTAATTTTAATAAGTTGTAGAAAGTACAGACGAAATCAATACAAGGATAGCTCATCAGCTACTTGCTTTTGCCACCCTATGAAGTAAATTTTCAATGTTAGGACTTATTTTCGTTGACTAGACCCTGCCTTGAATTTAGTTAAAAAGACTGAAGCGCTTCATACTGAATTGACACGTAAACTATGGAAGAAGCCAGAAGAGAAGCTGATGGAACAGATGGATCCTACCGATTATTGAGATTTCTAGGCTCTGGCGTGTAATTATAAAACCTCTTTCAGTCCCTAAATGGGATAGGCCCTCTTCGAGCGGTTTTATAAGTCAGCCAGTAAAGACCCAGTGAATGCTTGCAAAAGGTTCCCAAAAAAAGGTAGTAAAGATATCGTTCTCTCAGACTTGTGAAGATTCGATTTTAGATTTAAACTTTTCTTCTCATTCTTCCTGCCGCTACAACTCCTCCTACAGCGTGCTTGATGGCTCTGCAGCTACCCCTAACACTCGATACTCCTCCTATGACTCCTCACAACTCCTTTTATACAGTACAGGCGAATAAATCATGAAAAGATCTTTTTTTTTCTTTTAGTTAAAGGTACAAGAAAATATTTCCTTTCTTTTGTTTCACGCGGATTCTCTGTGCATTTTTAGGTTATCCAATCTTTTCTTATCGATAGAGTCAAGTCCCATATAGATTTAAACTCCCAAGCTCACCATAAATTCCAAAATATATAGAGTAGAGAAATCCCGAGAATACATTGGTCTCTGTTTTAGGAAATCAATGTGAAAAACTCCTTGTTTGTCGATTTAAAACCTATTACCATCCCTGTTATGGTTCAACAGGCCTAAAGCAACCCAAATCCGTGAAGAAACCCATAAAAATCTCGTTTGAATTCTTTCCTGAAAGTCTCGCAGTCACTGGAAAAAAAATTCTCGTCAAATATGATTTGCTTCATATGAGCTATCTCGCCCAAGTTGATCGAATGTAACACGCATACCAAGCCTTTTTAGGCATAACAGATCAATCCCAATGAAAATACCTGATTGAATCTCCCTAAAAGACGCCTAAAATTTAATCCCTAAATCTACCATTCACGCTAAAAATTCCCCTCCAAAACCTCAAATATGAATTGAGAAGATGAGTGCTCCTTATCCAGACTGGGGTGCGAATATCAGGTGGTTACCCTTATCAACTGGGTGCCCCTTATCCATTTGAGAGGTGTAAATAACACATGTACTGAAGTGTAAATAACCAAGCTTGGGTGCCTTTATAACTTTCTTCGGGTGCCTTTATCAACTCCTCCGGGTGCCTTTAGTAATTTTCTCCGGAGGTCCAAATGCAACTTCTTGAGCCAATTTCTACGCACATGTTTATTTCTCCAAAAATACCTACAAAGACATAAAATAGCAAAATAAGTAAAAAAATGGGTACTAAATATATAGAAAATCGAGATCAAAATAGATACACAAATGTGTCTATATGTAAGAGCATAGCTCGGTTTGAACTCGCCAAGCATTGGTATGTCAAGTTTGGTTGTCATATTTTAGTATCAAAACTCATATAGAGTCGCTTGATTAAATACTAGGGTCAACTTCGTTTAGGTTAGATTAGAAAGTCTAGGAATGTTGAGACATACAAGTATTACTCCGAATACCTGAAGAATGAGAAGAAGTAACGAACTACAACGACAACATCATCCTTCCACTTGAGGTTAGTAATATTGACTTGAACTTGTTTCATTCCTAACATATCTTTCAAATCGTGCTACATTGAAAACATAACATGCGAAGTTGTATATATTGTACATATTATATATAATACTCTAGTGATGAGACATGATCATAATAGTATGATCATATTATTAAGGAATTAGACTATGAAGTATAACGCTTATCTTTTTGTTAGAGCACTGCTCGGTTGAACCCACCAAGCGTTGGTATGTTAAGTTTGGTTGTCATATTTTAGTGAATCAAAACTCATTTAAAGAGTCGCTTGATTATATGCTAGAGTCAATTTCGTATAGGTTAGTTAGAAAGTTACTTGGATATGAGACTTACAAGTATTACGTGAAGACTTTGAAGAATGTGAAGAAGTAAAGAACTACAACGACGACATCATCCTTCCTCTTGAGGTTAGTAATATTTGACTTGAACTTTTTCATTCCTAACGTATCTTTCAAGTCGTGCATATTGAAAACATAACTGCGAAGATGTGAATGATTATACTCTAGTTAGACATATATAGTATTAAGGAATTACAATACGAAGTATAACGTCTATCTTTTGAACTTCGTATATAAGACATCGACATAATCGTATGAATGCTATTGTGATTATGTATGGGTATGGGTGAAGATTTCGTCCTAGGAAACAATGTTTTACATTCGTTTAAAGGAAGTACAATTCATAAACTTGTTTTGTGAATCGAAAGGGAAATCGCTAGTCTTATTGGTATTGTTATTCATTGCAAATCTTTGGATTACCAATATGTGTGTTTAGTATAACCGCTCATAACTTGTTTATGTATCTTGGTAAAACTATTCACAATGCCTGACTTTTGTATTGGTATGACTTTTATTAGTGAAACCGATCTTAAGTAATCACCTGAGATGGTATGTTCGATATTTTGTAATTGGTATGACCAACTCTAGACATTGGGGAAACGATCCTAGTAAGAGGTGCAACCGATCACAAGTATGTGGAATCGATCCTTGTAAGAGGTGCAACAAGTCTTAGGAATTGGTAACCGATCATATGACTTGTGCAACCGATCACAAGTAAAATACCATAATAATGTGGTAATCGATCCTAGTACCTAGTCAACCAATTCTTGGAAAGCTAGTGTGACCGATCCTAGTACCCACATGAAGGTAGAACCGAAGCTTTGTGTTTTGGTAGAACCGTGAAACCCATTAATGGTGATTTGATAGGATAATCAATCACACAGTTCTTGGAAGTCAGATGAACCAATTCTAAACTTTTTTGGAAGTATGGAAAATCGGTTCCAAGATTGTATATATGAAAAAGGATTTACAAATTAAAGATGTCGACATACTTTGAACATGTGCAGTAACTCTTACCTTCTATTGTTCAAAGATATTCCTTAATAACTAAAGGAGAATCCCGGATCGAAATAAATTGAGAATCTTTTAATTAAGGTTTTTAGTTTTATATGCTTTTAATTTCCAGCAATTAAATGCATATCTTTAGAAAATAAAAATTGGTAATGTGCATTTACTAATTGGAGATTTTCTACTGAGATTTCGGTCAATATTTGGACAGAGCATTTCCAAGAATTATGAAAACCGTATTTGGACTTTATTGCATATCTTTGAGAATATTCGGTTTTGGAAATTCCTTGGTGTCCAAACTTCCTTGGTCCATAAATATTGAAGTTTACATTTTGAGCAAACTAATCCTTAGAGGAAGCAAAACTACCTAGTTGTGTTGTTACTGGTGGAGCCGTCTATTCGGAGAGGAAGGTACCCTAATTAGGCGAAATCTCTTACGACCGCTTGTTTTAAAGACTTCTTTGGGATTGAGAAGATCTACGAGTACTGTTGGTTGGAAACTAGATAATTGCAGTTTATTATTAGTTTTCGATTGATTTGATTGACTAACGGTTGTTGAACTTTTATTGCACCAAGTTTTTTTATGCTTGAGAATCTTCTCTTCTGATATAAGATTCACTCAAACTAGATCGAAGTGTCGACGGGTATCTTTAGAACTGTTTGTAGATCTAAAGACGTCTTGTGATAATCCATCGTTAGCAGACTCCGTTCTGTGTGTGATTGATCACAAGAGATTCAAGTTGTTTGTGTGCAGGTGTTTATTGAAGATCTAAGAAGATTTGAAGACAAAGAAGATTTCTTATTTGAGTTCATAATCTTTGGTGTGCACAAAACTTGATCGGCTGGATGGATCCAACTATAATCAGTTTATCTTTGTGATAACCTTGATTGATTAGTTGTGTAGATCGGCATCAATACATTTCTTTGTGATTCATAGTATTGATTGCATAGTCTAAACAATTACTTTGGTAGTTGTTGAATAGATTGATCTAAGAACCCGACAAAGGAGTTTATTGGGATAAACAGAAGAGCCTTTTGTCAAACTCATATCACTTTGTTTGAAAAGAGTTGTTACCGAACAGATTTGTTGTTCCTTTACTGTTTGGAATACGAACCAAAGTAATTGTTTCAAGTGCGTGACTTATTACAAGTTGGAGGCGCAGGGATACCGAGGGAACTAGGTGAACTATAGGTTTAGTTGCTTGGTCTCAGCTATACGAAGTTGGTTTAGATTTTGTATAGCGGCTTAATTCTGAGAGTATTCAATTCTGGACACGATCCCGGGGTTTTTCAGCATTTGCGGTTTCCTCGTTAACAAAATCTTGATGCGTCTTTTACTTTTCTATTTCCGTAATTATAATTGTTTTATTATAATTAGAAGTAAAATACACAAACGTTAATTCCTAATTACTTGATAGCAATCCTATAGTGTTTGGTTAAGTCCGAACCTATTATCAAGTAATCATACTTCGTTGTTATATTGTCTCGATCTTGCATCCATAGTCAATCACACAAGTTATCTTGTTGTATATTGTCTCGATCTCGTATCCATAGACGATCACACGAAGTGTGAACCGATTAGTTGTATTGTCTCGACTCAGTCCATAGACAATCACTTTCGGAGAAAGGACTTATAGGTGGAAAAGTTTTAGATTGAGGTATATTTGGGTACCCTCGTCTTTTCACTTTTGAACTTCGTAGATATGACATCGACATAATCTTGTATATAGTTTTATTATTATGTGTATGGGTTATGGTGAAGATATCATCCTAGGAAATAATGTTTTACATTTGTTTAAAGAAAGTACATTCATGAACTTGTTTCATGAATCGAAAGGGAAATTAATATGTTTATTGGTCAGGCTATTCATTGCATATTCTTTGGATGACCAATATGTGTGAGTTGGTAGAACCGATCTTTACTCAGGTTATGTATCTTGATATAACCGATCACAATACCTAGACTTATGATTTGGTATGACCGGTCCTGGTAATTGGTGTAACCGATCTTAAGTAATCACCATGAGATGGTATGATCGATCCTTGTAATTAGTGTGACCGATTCTGATAATTGGTGTGACCGATCATAAGAGTTGTGTGACCAATCCTTGTAATTGGTGTAACCGATCCTAGTGACTGGTGTAACCGATCACAAGTAGATACCATGTTTAGGTAGAACCGATCCTAGTGATCGGTGTAACCGATCCGAACCCATGTATGTGACTTGGTAAGACCGATCACAACTAACCATTGTGACTTGGTATGACCGATCACATAGTAGTCTTGGAATACTGGTAGAACCAATTATTAACTTGTTAGGAAGTTTGGTAGAACCGATTCGAGGAAGCAAATCCATGTAAATACGAAATAAGGATTTGCAGTGAAAAGATGTCAACATACTTTGAACACAAGCAGTAATTTTTATCATTTATTATTCAAATATATTCTTTGGTACTCAAGGTGATCCTGTGACGAAATAAATTAAGAGTCTTTTAATTAAGGTTTTTGGTTTTATATGCTTTAATTACCAGCAATTAATGCATAGATCTAGAGAATAAAAATTAGTAACGTGCATTTACTAATTAAAGATTATCTATGAGAGATTTCGGAAATATTGGACAAGCATTTACTGGAATTAGGAAAACCGAATTTGGGAATTCATTGCATATCATGAGAATATTTTCGGTTTCGGATATTCCTTGGTGTCCAAAAATCCTTGGTCTATAAATACCTAAGTTTGCATTTTTAGCAAACTATCCTAAGAGCCAGGAAAACTTCATTATTTGTCTTTTCTGGTGCAGCCGTCTATTCGGAGAGGAAAGTATCATAATTAGGTGAAATCTCTTACGACCGCTCATTTAAAGACTTCGGTGGGATCAAGTACCGTTGGTGGGAAACTAGATAGTTGCAGTGTTATTAGTTTTCGATTTGATTTGATTGACCAACGGTTGTTAAAACTTTGATTGCACCTAGTTTGTTTATTCTTGAGAATCTTTTCTTCTGATATAAGATTCACTCAGACTAGATCAAAGTATCAACGAGATCTTTAAAACTGTTGTTAGATCTAAATACATCATGTGATAATCCATTGTTAACAGACTCCGTTCGGCGCGTGATTGATCACAAGAGATTCAAGTGGTGTTGTGCAAGTATTTGAAGGCAATAAAAGATTTAAAAACGAAGAGGAATTCTTATTAGTTTTCATATCTTGTGGATTTAGTGCACAAACCTTGATCGGATTGGATCCAACTAGAATCAGTTTATCTTTGATAGATATGATAGATTAGTTGTATGAGATCGACATTCTTTATATTTTTCTTTGAGATCTATATTGATAGAGTGTGAATCTAGACTTGACTATTTCGGTAGTTATTGTTTAGATTGATCTAACCAGACAAAGGAGTTTATTAGATTGAACATAAGAGCCTTTATCAACAACTCTTTTTATCTTGTAGCAAGATTGATTAGAGTGGTTACCAAACAAATTCTTCCTTTGCTGTTTGGAATACGATCAAAGGATTTGCTATTCACGTGCGTGACTCTAGAAGTCGAAGGCGCATGGATACTGAGGGAACTAAGTAGCTAGGGGTAGTCTTCTTGGTCTCAACTATACGAAGTTAGTATTAGATTTTGTATAGCGGCTTAATTCTCAGAGTATTCAAAACTGGACTAAGTCACGGGGTTTTTCTGCATTTGAGGTTTCCTTGTTAACAAAATCTTCTGTTCTGTTATTTACTTTACTTCCGCATTATAATTGTTTTATATTATAATAAAGTAAATACACTTGTGCGTTAATCCTAATCATTTGATATTGATCCTATAGTAAATCGGTTTCAGACCGTAACTATTATCAAGTGAATATCAAGTTGTCGTATTGTCTCGACTTTGTCCATAGACTATCACACTTGGTATCGGACTTATAGGTTGATAAATAAAAGATGGTGGTGTATTTGGGTACTCTCGTCTTTTCACTATCAAATACCCCAAAAATTATTATTTGCTAGTCCCGAGCAAATCTAATCAGCAAAATAAAAATCCTAACTCACTGTCGCAGCATCGCGATTGCACTTAGCATGTGCAACAAGCCTTTAAACCCCTAGGTGGCCCTAGTGGACGAGTTATTGTCTCGCGAGGGTTTACAACAGGTGTACCCACAAAACCTTTACTCAAAACTCTATCTACCTATGCAGAACCTTGGAACGGCACTAAAGAATCTCCTTGGTTGGCATACTCTCATTGACTATATGAGGAGATACCTTGATGCAAATCCAATTCATATATAATTCACAAAGCTCTACTCAGATAGTCGCATCCAAATTTGGAATCAAATGAATTACATGTATAAATTAAGAAGATAGATATCGAGGAAATTTTTTTCGAGTTGACTAGGGTAAACGGTACAAAAAAGATACTGGTACTATGAACTGCTAAAAAGATTGTTAGGAAATTTATGCGCATGAAATTTGATGATTTTTTTTTTTTTGATTAGGATCGAAAACCTAATGATACCATGGAAAATGTATAAATACGCATTAGAATGAACTGGAAAATGTATAATTACGCATAAGATGATATGTTTTCATTTAAAAAAAAATGGCATGTGAATTTACATGGCTCATCAATGCAGAGCTAGTACTTCTAGAGACTTTAGAGCAACTCCAATGTGCATGGTATATAAGCATATTTGGCAGTTTAACATCTATAGTGGGATTGACAAACGATTAGAGCAACTCCAATGGGACTACACAAATTTCATAATTTGCTTGTCCACGTGGATGGACAAACTAAATTTTGGCCAGTGGTAACACATAAAACGAATGTGAAAATTAACCTATTAGGACCCATTTTTATATGCACAAATATTTTTTAAATCTAGTGGGACTCATTTATATATAAAAAATATTTTTATAATATCGGGTGGGACCCTTTTATTAAAAAAAAATCTTATACATATATATATATATATAACTAACTTAACTAACTTTTACATTTTTTTTTTTCTTTCTTCTTCTTCAAAATAGGGTATCAGATCACATTGAGATGACCGACTCAAGTTGAGCCGGCTTCATCTCAACTTGGGTCGGTCGTCTTAATTTGATCCGGCCGTCTTAGGTTGATTCGTTTGACTCAACCTGAAACGCGATGGACAAAACCTTTTATTTGGGGGTTTGGCCATCCGTTTTAATGGTTTGCCAGTCCACTGTAGGTGGGAAAATATGCTTGTTTGCCATTTCATTGGAGTTGTTCTTGTAATGGATGGACAAGCCTTCAAGTCAAAGGGTCTCTTCATCACGTCTCAGATTGAGACGATCGGCTCAATCTGAGACAATCGGTTCCATCTGCACCGAACGACTTAATGTGAGCCAAGGCTCGGTTCCAGCAGAGCCGATCGTCTCAATCTGAGACAATCGGTTCCATCTGCACCGAATGACTTAATGTGAGCCAAGGCTCGGTTCCAGCAGAGCCGTTGGTCGTCCTAGATAGAGCCGGTCGATCTTAGCTGAGCCGGCAACGACTAATTTCATCCGATGGCTGCCAATTCCCTCCCTATAAATTCAACGGAACACCAAAATCACAGCTTCTATACTTACAAAATTCTTATAATTTTACTTCAATCACTCCTTCAACACCCACAAAGATTTATAATTTCACTTCACTCACACCTTCTACACCCACCTTATAATTTCACTTCATTATCCGTAAAAAGAATTCTCAAAGAAAATGGCAAGTCAAGCACATACACAAAATACTTCATCACAAAAAATTTCAGCTAATACCTGCGCTTCTTCATTTTCCATATCAGGATCCATGAGGAAACGAATTAAAACAAGAGATATATTTAATAAACTGGAAGATTGTTTTGTAAAATTGGAAGATTTTTAGAGAATGAAATGTAGTTGAGTGTTTAAAATCGGTGGATTGAGTGTGTTTATGTAGGTGTAAAACGAAATATAGCCGTTGGGGGTTGGGGAAATAGTAGTCGTTGGCGTACCATTCATGGCCTGTCGTCCAAGGTTTGATAAACCTTACTCCCACCGCAAAAAAATCAGTTTGACAATCCACCTGACACCACAAACAAGTTTATTTGTATAGTCCCATTGGAGTTGCCCTAAGCCATAATAACAATAAAAGGTTGCTCGTGTAAATTCTCAGCTAGTCAGCTGATGGAGCATATGGTGGATGGATGGGCTCAGTAAAGTGGGCGGGCAGGCAGGCAGGCAGTTGACAATCTCAGTTTTATAAAAGGTGGTGAATGCCCTTGGCAAAGGGAGCACCCCTCCTCATTTGCTTGACAATTAAAAAGGGTTAGAGGCAGCACTGCCACACCTACAATGCACTAAACATGAATGGTCCTATTCCTATACACACTCACATCATCCTCCAAAACCACCAGTACAAGTGCAGATCCAAAAACAGTATTAAACCACCACCACCAATAACAATTACCAAACAAACTTAATCATAAGCATTTTGACCTACTATTGTAAATTGTTGTTGGTTAACAGTATTATCTACCTAAAACATTTAGGCAGTTAATTCAGTTTCCAAGCATCAAAAAGTCTTTACAGACGGAGAGAAAAACTACACTAAAAAACCGCCACACACAATATATCCCTGCATGTCTCCCGAAGGGTTATGCATACTGAGACCCACAAATAAAAAAGAAAATAAATAATAATTTAAGAAGCGGTTTTAACACAGGTTTTTTTTATGAATGATGTAATGGGGACTATTCAAAAAAGGTGTGGGACTACTCTTCTATTTTGGGGTGGATATTTGAAGTAAATTTGAGCCACCCCTTAACTTAGTTTTTTTCTAATACCAAACTTGCCCTTGGTGATTAAATTAGTTAGTGTAATGATTAATTAGTGTTAGTGTAATGATTGATTAGTGAGGTTAGATTAATTAGCTGAGTGTCTTTACAAGAATAATTTTTGAGAAGAAGGGGTTTTTTTTTTTTTTTAAGATGGTTGATTTCGAAATGAGGGTTTTGGGTACTTAGGTATACTTCAATTTAGTTAATGTTGCTTAAATTGACAAAAACTTTCAAAAAAATGAGAAATTTATAAACTGATTCGACCATGGAAATGAAGTTCGGCTACGACATATGAAGAACAGGTAGCCGAACTCATCTGCAAGTGTAGTTCGGCTAATGGTTCTGAAGACACAGGTAGCCGAACTCAGCTTTAATGGAGTTTTTGCTTTCAGAGAAAAGTTCGGCTAGGAAAAAGAAAGTTGCGACGTAACCGAACTAAAAGTTCGGCTGGGAATTTTTTTCTCGACGTAACCGAACTCAATATATTGGTTTTCAGAAAAAAGTTCGGTTAGTAGAAAAAAATTGCGACAAAACCGAACTAAAAATTCGGCTAGGAAAAATACGAAAAAAAAGTTGCGAAGTGACCGAACTAAAAGTTCGACTGGGAATTTTTTTTTGCGAGGTAACCGAACTTTTTTCTGAAAGAAAAAACTCCATTAAAGTTGAGTTCGGCTAGTTCGACAAACTGTTTCACATAATTCCTTGCCGAACTTCTCTCTGCAACTTTCATTTTCAACTCATTTTGATGATTATTTCTCATTTCTTCAACCAAAAATGAATGACAAGTAATGGGTTTGTGAGAATATCTTCGTTAATGATTTAAATTAAGCTATATACATGAAGGTGGTGGTAGTTGGAGGTGGTAGGTGATGGGCGGTGGTAGTGGGCGGCGGTGGTGGTTATATATATATATATATATGTGATTATTAGGTTGGTTTTAAATTAAATTAGGTTAAGGATATGTTAGTCATTTTCACACTTTAGGACACTCCTTATAAATATAGGGTGGACATTCATATAACAAAGTAGTCTCCCACCTTTTTTGGGTAGCCCCCAAAATATCGTTTTTTTTTTTATTTTTTTATAGATTCATAAAGAACCACTGCCCAAATACAGGAACATGCACCAGTTACCAGCCCCAGTAAATAAACAAAAGAACAATTATGTGGTAGTAATGACAAATGTAAAAAGGAGATGGACAGTGACGTATCACTGACATTTCTCACTCCCGTTTAACTACTACTTCTTCCAAAGGTACATATAGTAAAAAAGAAGAAGAAGGGTGGGACCCACGGTAAAAAAAGACACTGGGTGGGTCCCGCAGAGTTGATGTTTCTGAAGGGGACTTGATGAATGAGAAATGAAATGAAAAGGGCTAAACAAGAAAAGAAAGAAAAGAGACAGGCAGCAGATTACCTTCCCGAGGGAGGGAAAGAGAGTGGAGTAACTTTTCTTTGGTTCGCTTTTTTGGCACTGCTGCTGCTGCTGCATATCAGGTACGATATGCATGGGTCATGGGACCATGGCTTGATGCCGTTTATTTGAGTATAAACGGAAAATGCCGTTAGTGTGATTGCCTCAAAAAAAAACTGGTATTTTTATCTTTTATAATTTGGAGTCTAGGACTACTTTTGGATACAAAATATATATATGCTATGCTTTTAGTCGATTGCGAAACCGTTTATTCACAAAAAATGGATTTCTGAGACCACTTCTTGTAATTTGAGAATAATGCGATTTCGGGCTAGTCAAAAGACAGGTTTACTTCAAATTACTCTTTCGGATATTGATGAAGAAAAAGAAAAGTATTACTTTTCACAGTTTTGCTAGACCCACCGAAAATCAAGCACCAGATGAGCACCGAGAGGAATCGCACGGACCCAATGCAGCGTTCTGTGCGTCGGAATAGGGAAGGTAGGAGTGGGCCCCAACCCCTCACACGGTGCACACTTCGATCCTTTTTTTCGGTGGATAAATTATTCTCGTACTTTTCATTGGGACGGAAATATTACGTGTGTTTTTTTTGAGCCTATAATGCGTTTTGATACTAGAAGCGAAAGTGTTTTTATTTTTTCAAAAGTAGAATTCAGAAATAAAAATATTTTGCTTCACAAAACATCGATCTTTTTGCTTTTAATGGATGTCCGAATGTGTATCCTATCCAAACATACTTGCAACGAGAAGTTCCTCGGATTGTCTAGCTAAGAGATTGAGGTGCCTTGGTTTTGTTCACTACTCAACAAAAAATAAAAATTGATAAAGAAAAACATGTGATTGCAAAGATAAAAAATTGACGCGCAATGTGCTTGATGAAAAATCGATGCGCATTGTTCTTGTGAAGCTGATCTGCGTACTATTTCTTCAAGTTAATCTTTTCCGAATTAGACAAATATTGTATCTTTCATTCAAAAACTTGGTACTCCTGCAACAAAATTCTCTTTTATTAACGCTGGCTAAATCTTTTATCTACACGCATATCTGGATGCCAGAAGAAGTTAAAGTCAATTACAGAAGTCTATGTTCTTTTCGTTTCAGTTTTTTTCTTTTTTTTTTCTAATTGTTATTCTAAAATTATCTCCAAATTAATTTCTACCTTTTCAACTTAATTCATTAGGAAAAACCTAAATGAAGGAGATGACCCGACTCTAGCATTGGAATAGGTAGCGTGATTGGTTGAGGGAACCGACCAATGAATTTCATGTGTCCGACTTCAGATTTTACGTCTGGATTAATTGCCTGTTTGGATATATATTCGAAAATTATTTTGTATGTTTTAGAAGTCAAACAGCAAGAAATTAGTTTGTGTAAGAGCAAGATATTTTTGCCTCTAACTACCTATTTGTGACTTCCTATTTAGGAAAAGCTGAAGCACCCTTAGGCCAAGCACTATGGTGCATGTTTTCCTTTCCCTATCCCCTAAATGGAGGCAAAAATCTAAAAAACCAAGTCCTATGATCTCCCATATCACCACTTAGAGGGATATCTCTTCCCTACATTTCAAAATGGATCAGATCTGATCCAGGTAGTAGGGAAGGGAAATGGCACGAAAACTGAGTTTCCGTATAAAATTATATTTTACGGATATTCAATTTACGTTTTTCAATTGAATCGGATACTTTTTTCACGAAAACTAAATATCCGTTTATGGTTTTCAAGTTTTACCCTAAAACTTTCCTTTTTCATTTTTTTTTTTTTTTTACTAAAACCTGTTTTTAACTATTATATCTCTTTTTTAGCTATTATATCTACTTTTTTTTACTCTCAATTATTTTTTTTACCTATACAAATATTCCAGCGAGAAAAATAAAAAAAAAACGGATACCGTGTATCTGTTTGACACTATTTACGCGAAAACTCAGTTTCCGTGCAATGTAAGGAAGGTATAAAAACACACCATAGTGAGGTTGCCTTTTGACCCATATTCCTCCCCACATTTAAGGGATAGAGAAGAATAACCTCTCCCATACTGCTTGGCCTAATACGGTGTTTAATTTTTATGTTTCTAATTTCTGGTATCTAAACATGTTATTAGCGTCTGGTATTCAAAGTCTAATAACATTAAACCCCTATAATAAGCAACAAGGAGCTTGGTTAGTGTGTAATTAAATCAAACCCCAAATCCACATCCATGGCAGTAACACCGTTAGAAGCACAGGCAGAGAATACAGAGATATTAATAGTGAGAGAGAAAGAGAGACAGAGCTGTGGGGTTCTCCAAAAATTTATCAGACCACCAGGTAGTCATTGTCAACCACCATCATCCAATATCGGGAGCAGATTACTGTTAACTCACAAACTAGTAATCTCAAGAGATAGAGAGAGTGATAGAAAAGAGAGAGAGAGAGATAGAGAGGGTTGTCTTCCTCCTGTCCTGTTTAGTGTGTTGCAGGTCTCTCTTTGTACAACCAGCCAGAAATTGCAGTTCTTGTTCTTGTTTTTTTTTTTTGTTTTTTTAACACCCACCTCCTTCATATCTCTCTCAAATAATTCTTCTTCTCTCAAAAACAAAACCCATTCACTCATCACTCCCTCACTGCCACAGAAGAGATGTGATTTAACAAGCCAGTAGCAGTAGCAGTAACAGTATACATTACTCATTCATCCTTATTCCGTGATAACCTTGAAAATTGATAACCAACTTCCTCTCTATTCTAATCATCCCACTGTCTCACTGCTAGTAGTACTCTGCAGATTCTGAAATCATTCAACCAGAAAAGGGTCCTTTCAATGTTTGTTAATAATAATACTCTTCAAGAACTAGAAGAAGGAGCAAAAGAGAAGGAGACCTTCGTTCATTATCTCTTCTTCTGGTTCTACCATTGTGCAGTGAAGGTATTTGATTGAAGACCCATTTTGTGTATTTAGAGATTGATACTATACTAGAAATATAGAGGAGCTTGAGAGAGAAGAAGAACAAGTAGATTGAGAGAAACAGTGCAAGTGATAAAACAGGAAAAAGGGTTCTTCAAGTTTGGTTTAATCACAATGGAGGAGTGAATGTTCTTGACATCAATCAGAGACTAATTACAATGGGTAGTGTGATTCCAACAACAGTTTCTGTTCTGCTTCTGTTTTGTTGTTGCTTCAGTACTAGTTTTGGTTCCCCTGCTTCAGACAATGGTAAGCTCCTCCTCCTCCTCTTCACCCCTTCCCCCTTTCACTTTCTTATTCATTTTTTTGTGCTTGATTTCACTAAAATTGGACTGCATTTGCAACTTGTTGATTCTGGGTGTAGGCTTAAAAGCCCCAAAAATCTTAGTCAAGGGTTCTTGGTTGTTTTCTAGACAGACATGATTTAGCTTTCCTTGGTGAATCTAATCTAATTTGATTATTTATTTTTGTTTTTGGGTCTATTGTATTCAAATCAAATCTTTTAGTAGTAGTACATTTGCATTATTAAACTGTATTGATTTATCTTTAGTTGTTTAAATAATTGGGAGCATTAGTGTTTGTTGTTAGATAAGATTGAGACATTCTTAGATTAATACTTTTTTTTTTTTTCTTTTTCTTTTTTGTTTATTATTTTCTTTTGTTTGTTTTTGTTGTTGAAAAGGAGGGACATTGTTGGATATCAAGAAATCTTTTAGAGATGTGGATAATGTGTTATATGACTGGACTGATTCATCATCTGATAATTACTGTTCTTGGAGAGGAATCATTTGTGATAATGTCACATTTGATATCCTGGCACTGTAATGTTTTATCCCTACTCCATTCACTTCAATTTAGCTTTATTATCACCACTTGTAATCTTGGTTTTTAATGATTTGCTTGCTTGGAATATAGTAATCTTTCGGGTTTGAATCTCGGTGGGGAGATATCTCCATCTATTGGTAATCTCAAAGGACTAGTTTCTATGTATGTACTGTTCAACCTATTCTTTCTCTTGTTTTGATTCTTCATACTAGTACTAGAGAATGCTTTCTTTGAGTTGAAGCTCTTTCGATTGTCATGCTTATGGATTCTTGTTGTATGTACAGTGACTTGAGAGGGAACCATCTTTCAGGACAAATTCCGGATGAGATTGGTGATTGTTCATCTCTGCAAACCCTGTAAGTAATTTTCGGTTGTGGGGGTGGCTAGATATTTTACCGCTCGATCTCTCATTTTTTTCCTTGTATTGAATAACTGAGTATCAATTTGTGATGCCAGGGATTTGTCTTTCAATGAGATTTATGGGGACATACCATTTGCAGTGTCAAAGTTGAAAGAATTAGAAACATTGTAAGCTTCTCTTGCCATTGAGTGGTTCAGATTAATGATCCAAGTTCTGCGATTTTATCTAACATTGAAATTCTTTGGCAGAATTTTGAAAAGCAATCAGTTAATTGGACCCATTCCCTCAACTTTGTCACAGATTCCAAACTTGAAAATCTTGTAAGTTTCACTCAGCTATCATTTTTTCCCAATCTTATATTCTCGATTTTGTAATGTAATATGAATGGTCTTTGTTCTAGGGACCTGGCTCAAAATAAACTTAGTGGTGAGATACCTAGACTAATCTACTGGAATGAAGTTCTACAATATCTGTAAGTTTATGAATCCGCGTTATTCTTGTTGCAATTGGTGTTGGGCAATTATTTATAGGCCAGGGTATAACTGTTTCTGGTTTGTCTTGTAATGCAGGGGATTGCGAGAGAACAATTTGGTAGGGAATCTCTCTTCCGATATATGCCAGTTAACAGGCTTGTGGTTTTTGTAAGTTTATATGCTATGTCAATTAGTTAATGTGTATACTGTTTAACTACACCTTTTTTCTGAAGAGCTTTGTTCACTATTTTCATCATGTTTTACCTTCTGCAGTGATGTAAGAAATAACAGTCTTACTGGTAGCATACCCATGAATATTGGAAACTGTACCGGCTTCCAGGTCTTGTACGTATCAGTAAACTCACTCACGTATTTTCCGAAAATTTAAAGTTTGTGTTTCTAACTAGTCCCCGGATCTCTCGTTCTTTGTTTGATAGGGATTTATCCTACAACCAGCTTACTGGGGAGATTCCGTTTAACATTGGCTTTCTTCAAGTGGCCACACTGTATGTAGTCCTTGCGTTTTTTTTTTTTTTCCTTC
Source organism: Papaver atlanticum (assembly GCA_023531105.1). NCBI lineage: Eukaryota > Viridiplantae > Streptophyta > Magnoliopsida > Ranunculales > Papaveraceae > Papaver > Papaver atlanticum. Next base: position 1,975,763 of record JAJJMB010009474.1, on the reverse strand, counting down.
ATTCAAAAATGGATTACGGGTCTATCTTATATATGATTTAGCTGATAACACTCATTTTTCTGTTTTTTTTTGAATGGAAGATCACTACAAGGTAATAGGCTCACCGGGCAAATTCCATCTGTGGTTGGTCTGATGCAGGCACTTGCTGTTTTGTAAGCACTTTTTGACTTATCCACAATTGAGCTAATATCTCAAAATTCTGTTATTACCTCCTGTTCATCGTTATTGAGGTGTTCAGTACTTTATATTAACTGCAGAGATCTTAGCTGCAACTTGTTAAGTGGACCTATTCCTCCAATCTTGGGAAATTTGACTTATACGGAAAAACTGTAAGTTTGGTTTCTTAGTTTACCTTATCAATTTTTTTTTGTTGTTGTTGCTAATATTCATTTATCCGTACGGCTAGTAATGTCAATACCATATGCAGAGTGCATATTATATAATCGGTATGGCTTTCTTGTAGGTACCTGCACAGTAACAAACTTACAGGAAGCATTCCACCTGAGTTGGGAAACATGACTAGGCTCCATTACTTGTGAGTACAATTTTTTGTAACTTTGAGTGAATCCAACATCTGATAACTGAAACATAGATATAAGTGTTTCTCCAAATTAACACTTTGATTTTTCACTTTAAGGGAGTTGAATGATAATCAGCTAAGTGGACGTATCCCCCCTGAACTTGGGCAGCTCACCGACTTGTATGATTTGTAAGTTTTGTTGAAAGTCGTGTGTTTTTCAAATCTATCTTGATTTAAGCAGACCTTCTTTTGTTTTGGGAGGACTAATAAAGGAAGCGATTTTGCAGGAATATTGCAAACAACAATCTTGAAGGTCCACTCCCAGCTAATCTTAGCTCTTGTACTAATCTCAATAGCCTGTAAGCATATATGACTTCAGCCTGGTTGCACAACTGTTTCATTTTGGGCAAGTGGATGTTATCGACTCATTGAGCTTTTTCTTTGCAGCAATGTTTACAATAATAAACTGAATGGAACTATTCCACCTTCCTTTGAAAGGCTCGAGAGTATGACATACTTGTGAGTACCATTTTCTTTCATCAGTTATATAAACACGTGATTGGGGTTCTGGCCCTCTATGTTGACCCCCGAGCTGCTGCTGATGTTGTTAAAATAAATAAATGACAGTTGAAATAAGTGATTCATTCTGTTTTTAGTTTGAGCATCGTTACAAATTTGAGTCGTACTCTCTTAGAGTCAATAGTTATCTTGACCTGATCACAGTTTTATCAACCTGCGCAGGAATCTTTCAGCAAACAGTTTTAAAGGTCCAATACCTATTGAGCTATCTCGAATCGGTAATTTGGATACCCTGTAAGTGCAGACCTTTTCCAAAAATCACGATGTGCCATAGTGCTACTTCTAATCACCGGGTTTGTGGCATGTGTTTCTCCAGGGACCTTTCAAACAACAAGATATCTGGTCCTATACCTTCTTCAATTGGTGACTTAGAGCATCTCCTTACACTGTTAGTTTTCGTACTCAGATCTTATGTTTCTTCAAATTGCTTCTCTGCTACTTTCTTAATTTTTCCTCTTGATTTTTTGGTTTGTCGTGACAGAAATTTAAGCAAGAACCGTTTAGCTGAAGGGATTCCGTCAGAGTTTGGCAATCTTAGGAGTGTCCTGGAGATGTAAGAAAGCTCTCCACTTCTGTATTTTGATATCATTATCCTTTACTTGTTATTTCCTATATTAAAACTGTACAATCCTACTCCTGTTCTAGAGACCTTTCACATAATCGTCTCACTGGCCTAATTCCTCAAGAACTTGGTCAGCTTCAGAATTTGTATTCACTGTGAGTTTCTCTCTTTCCCTGGCATTATGGGCAATTTTTTAATGGGTAAGAAGTTCATTGTGTGACTCAACTTTTGGGTGTATAAAATTTCAGGAAAGTAGAATACAACAATTTAACTGGAGACGTTGTGCCATTAATATCTTGTCTGAGTCTTGGTGTGCTGTAAGTTTACTCTCCCTACAGATTCAATGTTGTCTACAATATAGGCCGACCAAGCCCTTTGGAGATACTAATAGAAACTTCAATCCTTTGTCTATAATGCAGCAATGTATCTTATAATAATCTCTTCGGTGATGTCCCAACTGGTAACAACTTCTCGAGGTTTCGTGTTGATAGGTATGTGAAAATTCATATGTTATATCTTGTAGTCATGACAAGAAAACAGGATTTTAATCTTTTGTTAATTTGGCCACATTTCCGTCTTTCTGTCAGCTTCATAGGAAATCCCAGTCTCTGTGGTTATTGGCTTGGTTCTCCATGCCAGATATCTCATCCACCAGAGCGACGTAAGTTTCAACTAGAAAGCCAAAGGTTTGTGTAGCTTTTCATTTTCTTCGCCCTGTACCTGATCACATGTCTTTTGCAGCTCCAATCTCCAAAGCCGCCATCTTAGGTATCGCGTTGGGTGCCCTTGTTCTACTTCTCCTTATCTTGTTAGCAGCATTTCGACCACACCATCCAAAACCTTTTGCAGAAGGATCGCCAGAAAAACCAGGTACTTATTCATCAAATAAACAACATTCATCCCAGGTCAAGCATTCAAAGGGCTAATAAAGATAACTCCTTTTTAATGCAGTTATGTATACCTCTCCAAAGCTCGTGATCCTTCACATGAACATGGCCCTTCATGTGTACGAAGACATCATGAGGATGACTGAGAATTTAAGTGAGAAGTACATAATTGGGTGTGGAGCATCAAGTACTGTGTACAAATGTGTGCTGAAGAATTGCAGGCCAGTGGCTATCAAGAGGCTATACTCTCACTACCCCCAGTGCCTGAAGGAATTCCAGACGGAGCTCGAAACTGTGGGAAGCATCAAGCATCGAAATCTTGTTAGCCTCCAAGGATATTCCCTGTCTTCCTCGGGGAATCTTCTGTTCTATGAGTACATGGAGAATGGTAGCCTATGGGATATCCTACACGGTACGTGTTTCTAAATAGTATCTTCTGAAATCACTTTTAGGCTATTAGTTTGATCGTGATTAGTAATATTTGCATTACAGGGCCTTCCAAGAAAAAGAAGCTTGACTGGGACACACGACTTAGAATAGCGCTTGGCTCAGCTCAGGGATTAGCATACCTCCACCATGACTGTAGTCCTAGAATTATCCATCGGGATGTCAAGTCTTCAAACATACTTTTGGACAGGGATTTTGAGGCCCATCTCACTGACTTCGGAATTGCTAAGAGCTTGTGTGTTTCAAAAACACATACTTCAACTTACATTATGGGTACTATTGGGTACATAGATCCTGAGTATGCTCGAACTTCTCGACTCACTGAGAAGTCAGATATCTACAGCTTTGGTATTGTTCTGCTTGAGCTTCTTACTGGGAGGAAAGCAGTGGATAATGACTCCAACCTCCACCAACTGGTAAAATTTCATTTTAAACCCTGTCTCAACTCTTTAGCAAATAGCAATTTCTGTTTTAACTTTTAACAAACACTTACAAATTTGTTTACTCGCAGATTATGTCCAAGACTGCGAACAATGCAGTAATGGAGACAGTCGATCCAGAAATCTCCTCCACATGTAAAGATCTTGCAGCAGTTAAAAAGCTATTTCAACTAGCCCTGTTATGCACTAAAAAACAATCCTTTGATCGGCCAACAATGCACGAAGTAACTCGTGTTCTAGAATCCTTAGTACCCATTGCCGATGTTAAACAATCTCCTCCACCAGGCTCAGTACCTCCACCACCACCAACGAACGTGCCCAGTTACATGGAAGAGTATGCTAATCTCAAGAACCCTGGAATGTTATACTGCGCATCTGTTAGTACTTCAGATGCTGAACTCTTTCTGAAATTTGGAGAGGTTATATCTCAAAACACCTAGTGAACGTGTAATCGGAGCTCGGAAAATCCATAAATCTTCTGAATATGTTGTATAAAGAGATCTGTTTAGATAGCTAGCCATTCACAGTAAGATATGTATTTAAGATACCTAGTGAAAATGATGCTTTTCCCCTGGGAAATTTTTACGATTTGCACTTAAAAGTCTTTGTTGGGCCAAAATATTTTTTCTCTAGCAGGGCCAAAATATGATTTACTGCCATATATTTGTTGCTTAACTTAAATATATTTTTTTTGGCATAGAAAAAACAAAATTTAAACTTTATAATGACATGTGGATTTTGGGGTTCTAGCGATGGTTTAGTTTGTCTTAGTCCAGGGTATTTGGTTTGTGTGAAGCGAAGCCTAGTTGACGTTGTCATCATGTGGAATCCATCTACCGGAGAGTTTAAGAAGTTACCACCTGTTCCGATTGTGGGTAAGCCAGATTACATAGAGTATGGATTTGGTTATGACCAAAAGATTGATGACTTCAAAGTAGTGTGTCTGGTTTCGCACTCGTGTATATATACGTTGGGAGGATTGAATTCATGGGTACCAACAAAGAAGATTCCTTATAATCTGGCGTGCCAAGAACTTGCAGGGCGGATTCAAGAAGTACCCGATATGGGGCGGCTTCCGGTCAATGGAGCTGCTATCCATTGGATTGCAATTCGTAAGTCAGGGCAAGTAGTCTCTAAAGTAATTCTGTCTTTTAATTTTGAGAAACAAGAATTTGCAGAGATTCAACTTCCTAACCTATTGGACGAAAGATTTCACACGAATTTGTGTGTCTTGGAAGGGTCTCTTTGCTTACTTCATATGTCTACGGTCAGAGTCGATTTATGGGAGTTGAAGAACTATGGAGTAGAAAACTCTTGGACTAAGCTTTTCACCATTGATGCCCTTGTGGTGTTTTGAGAACGGTAAGTTTCTTTTAGCATTTGATAGAGATGGTGCCTTTAATATTGGTTTGTATGATTCAGAGCGTCAAACAATTAAGCCATTCATGGTCTTTGGTGGTATGATCTCGTACTCGGTTTGCACCAGTATCTATGTTGAAAGCCTACATTCCCTTCGCAAAGATACTTATAGTTTGAGGTTGGCAGAAGCAAAAGAAGCAAATTGTGATCACAAGTACGCTGGGATGAATGCGACGGTACGGTCTTCCACAAAAGAAAACAAACCAAATTTTTTCCAATAGATTTCTTGCTTGATGTTTCAAATGTTTGGGTATGTTCTTGTTTAGACGATCTTTTATTTAACCGGAATCTATGTTTTCAGACAGTTTTTACAAATTATTGTGCAATATTCTTGCTTTGTCTCATCTGTTATAGAAGTTGTACTAATATGCTTGCAGATGAATTTCTTGCTTGATGTTTCAAATGTTTGGCTATTCACTTGTTTTGATTGGAATGTTTGGATATGCACTTGATTAGACAATCTTTTATTGTTTCATATGTTTGAATCCACAACTGCTAGCTATATATTGTTAGACCTCAAAAAATTTGGTGTCATAAGAAGAAAAAACAGGAAAAAACAGAATAATGCTGTGGCTGTGTTTTGAGAGACAATTCTTCAAATTGTTGGCCTCATCTGTTACAAGCCGTGGTAAAGGCCGTCAAACAGCCTAAAGTAACTGTCCCATTATAGAAGTTTGTGTGGAGCAGGTCTAAGCCAAGGAAAACAAGATTTCTGAGAAATGTGCAACTAATGCTTTAATGATATAGAAGTTCATATGGAGAAAATTTTAATAGCTAGACCTGGTGGGCGTGCAATCTGTTGATAATGCAGTTTGCTGTGATAAAAGATCCAAATCCAAAGTCTTTTCCAGTAGCAAGTACCGGGTCGACTAGAGAATATCTCATAAAAATATAACATAGTTTTTACGCCGGCCTGTCAGAGTCTTGCACTACGGCAAGCAAAATACTTGACGCTACCCGCGCCGCTATTGTTTATGGACCAGATGGTAAGTAATCACCGTTTTTATGGGATTACGAATTCTCGACCATTAATGCGGATATGCTTACACCATGTCCCTGTGGCAGAAGCTACGGGGTGTTTCCCCTTCACAATCCTGCCAACTGCAGCGCTACAGGGGATTCCCCCTTCACAATCTGCAGGGTTGCCTTTACGTGTTCGCTGATTGAGTGGCAAAGAAATTGACGAAGAATACAAAAAAGGGGTTTGTTAGTCTTCGTACCTGAATGAATTATGAACGTTACCTAACATTAAATAGATGTCTATGCTTAGGCTGCCTCAGCAACACCGTTTTGTCTATATATCCCATCATTGAGAAGTTTGATTATAAACTTACATTGTGGAAGCAAATCTCGCTTTCTAAAGGAGGTAAGCTGGCTTTACTTAACTGTATCCTCTCCTCCTTGCCATTGTATTAATTATTTCTCTGTATTTGAAGCTCCCGTTTCTGTTATCAAAATCTTGAAGAAGAGAATGAGAAATTCTCTATGGGAAAAGAAGGCAGGTGGTAAAGAGTCTCATTTAGTAATTTGGAAGTTAGTCTGTTCACCTAAAGACAAACATTGGAGCCTCAATATCCGTCCACTCTAAAACCAATCGAGAAATAAAAATTCCGAGAATATCTCAACCGTTATTTGGAAATGATGGGCCAAAGATACATTCACAACGGAACATTTCATTTCTTGGAAAAAAAGAAAAGAAAACAAAAAAAACCCTAGGGTTTCCGCTACAGTAGATTGAAAACCACTATCGCAGATTCTCGGTTGGTTTGGAACTATTTGTCGCCGGAGAAGCAAATGGGTTTCACAAAGTCAAGAAAAGGTCAGTTCACTCTCTCTTTTGTTCTTCATTTTTCTTAAATTCATTGATATTCCGATTTTTTCTCTCTCGATCAATTAGATTATACCAAAAAAAAGTAATTATGATCAATTTCTGTATTTGAATTCATTGGACAAATTCAGTTTCTGTCAAACTATCACAAATTCTCTTCCATCTTGAAGTGGCAAACCAAGGTAATTTCTTGTTTAAGATTGAAAACCAGCGGAGCGAGGGTTCCCTCTAGATGTTCCATCACAACATAGAAGAATTACTGGATAATCTGGCAATTTGAAATGACTTTCTATAATATTACTGTAAATTCCATCACAACATCTAGGGTTCCCTCTAGATGTTTCATTTCAATATTAAGTGTTTGACCTTCAAATATCATTTTGTTTCTATAATGTTTCATAGTCACTAAAGCTGAGATTAACCAGATTTCTTCCAAGCCAGCTCCAAATTCTTGCACTGAAGGTACAAGTCCAAAGGATATGCTCCAAAGTCTCTTCTGATTGTTTACAAAAACGAAATCATAAAAAAAATCTTGAAACCATTTTTCTTCAATTTTGCCGTCATATTCCTCTAGCTAACTTCCATATGTTGCTTGAGACTGATAGATGAATACAATTTGTCCAGATTTGATTTGCCCAGCCAACAGTAGGATTTTTTTTCTTCTTCCGAATACTCTGAACTGCATATGAAACTGAGAATTCTCCTGAATTAGAACCACTCCAAACTGAGAATTCTCCTCTGCCCAGTATTGTATCCATTCTCCAGATCTTGTCTTGAATTTTGCTTGGAAAAATTGAGACCATTCATCGGTACCAGTTTGCACTTTCCATAGCATCTTTATGAGCAGAGGCTTGTTAAAATGTGAGACATAATGTGGAGGGAAATATTTTTAAAATGTGAGACGTAATATATCTTTTCTGAAAGTTTATTTCTTGTCTGCTACTTTTGATGAGTAAGTTGAAATATTGATTCGCAGAGATGATAGTGGACTTTCCGGAAGAAATCATAGAAAACATCGTTGTCAGGTTGCTGGTGAAGTCGATTGGACGATGCAGGTGCGTATGCAAAATATGGTACAGATTATTGAAGGGAGACCCTAGATTTATTAGAATGCATCTCAAACATGCTACTAGAATGAACAAATTTAGTATCATGCTTTATTCCTTGAGTAAGGAGAAGAGTAAGGACATCTACACCATATGTTATGATTCGTTATTATCAACCATATGTAGTGATAAGAATAGGAAAACAAAGAAAACCAAATATACTGATCTTGTTCACATTGATTATCCATTTGAATTGAAAAACACAACCGGAAATGGGTTTTGGGGTTCTTCCAACGGTTTTGTTTGTTTTAGTTCGATGGTTTCTGTGAAGCGGAAGATTCGTGGGAGGCCATTTCTAGTTGATGTTGTTGTCATATGGAATCCGTCGACCGGAGAATATCAGAAATTACCACTTTCACCCATTGTTGGTAAGTCGAGTAATATAGACTATGGATTTGGTTATGATTACAAGATTGATAATTTTAAAGTAGTGTCTTTAATGGATGATGATTATGAAATGAATTGGTGTCATGTTCATGTATTTACACTGGGATCAAATGCATGGATGCCAATGGAGAAGATTCCTTATAATGTATCATCTCATGAAGTACCTGATATGGGCCGGCTCCCTGTTAACGGAGCTCTTCACTGGATAGCATTTCGTAGAACAGGAAAAGGAATTTCCTCTAAAGTTATTCTATCTTTTAATTTGGAGAAAGAAGAATTCAAAGAGATGCAATTTCCTGAAGTGTTCGACAAAAGTTATACAACAAATTTGTGCGTCTTAGAAGGATCTCTTTGCTTACTTGGTCATATTTATGGGGTCCAAGTCGATTTATGGGAACTGAAGAACTATGGAATGGAAAATTCTTGGACTAAGCTCTTTAACATTGACATCAAACAGTTTGGATACATTGGATATCTGATGCCCTTGTGGCGTTTTGAGAACGGCGAGATTCTTTTAGGATTTGACAGGGATGGTGGCTTTCATACAGGTTTGTACAATTCAGAGCATCAAACATTTAAAGCACTTAAGTTCTATGGTGATATGACTTCGTATTCGCCTTCCACTAGCATCTACGTGGAAAGCCTACATTCGCCTCGCGGAGGTACTTATTTGATGCCAGCAGAAGCAGAAGAGGAAAACTTTGATCACAAAAGACTTTGGAAGTATGGCAGGATATACTCCCTTACAAAAGGAAACAAACCGAGAATAAGGTTAGGACTTGCTTGATTTGCCAACACTGAAATCCAGTATTACATCTCTTATGTTTTGATTTGCTAATACTTTGCTTTGCTTGATGTTTCAAATGTCTGGCTGTGTACTGAATGCTTTGTATTGAAAGACAGTTTTACAAATTATTGTGCAATTTTCTTGCTTAATTAGCTTCATGTTTTGTTATCGAATATAAGTGGTAATGGTAGTCAAACAGCCTACATTCACTGTTTCATTATGAATTCCGTTAAAAACCTTTGATCTCAAATGGATGCTGCATAAACGAAAATAAGTAGGCAGAATACATATTTTCTGACAACTCCATGTCTATGCCCTTTGGGAATATATATTTATTTGAAGGAAAGATGTCAGAACTCTCATGGTGTTTCATATATGTTATAGACATGAGGAATCATTATAATCTGGCAAAACTACCTCCTGCAAGTTGCAGCTAGGATCACCAACATCCATGATCCGCTAGATAAGCTTGTTTTCCATACTTAGCTAATTTATTGATTAGAGTTTGATTAGTTTGGTAAATCACAAAATAGTTGTCACATTTTGACACTTTGTTGGCTTGCTGTTAGTTGTGAAATTACTTGTTATTCTGTTAAGATTAAACTAAATAAACTTGAATTGATTCCTTCCCACATGTCACTTAATAATGAAAATTTTCAACTTATGGTCAATTTGGTTGACTGAAATTCTTATAAGCACATGGACATTTGGTTTAAGCAAAAATATTGAAATTCAAATTTTATATATCAAACGAGTTCTTAAATCGGAGCCTTCAGAGAAATCCAATATTATTGGTTTACAAAACTTCTTTCAAGGGAAAGTAAGTTTTATAGAAAGCAAGAGAAAGTAAAAGTATCCAGAGATAACCTCTGCCATCTCCTGCTAGTACTTAGAATGGTAGGTGATTGGTAATGATACATTATGCATGTATATGATTATGGACAAGGACACTTAACAAATTTGATCGCTGGAACGATCATGCAACAGTCGGTTACACAACATACAATTGACCACATTAACAGGGAATTAAATCAGGCCGGCGGCAGGCAGCCTAGCTAACGGTCAGAAGTCAATAAAAGATCTACACGGCAACATGATTACCATATGCTTAAAAAAAACACATGCCAATTGTTTGAGCTTACAATTCTTAAGTATCACATGGTAGTAAGTAGTTGGAGAAATGACAAATTTACAGCAGTGAGCTGCACATAGGGGGATGCACCACTGACATGGCTCATATAAAAATGTTTCGTGATATATTTTAGCCATGTTGAATGCATGTTTTTTTTTGTTTTACATGCCTCAAATACTACTCCAGATAATTTGTCTGGTAGGTTACTCATACTCAATTTCGAGAAATATATTAGTTCAGTTAGTATACTTATTTACTTAAAGGACGTTACAGCAACTTCCTATGAAACTGAAGTACTTCATTTGAGAATTCACAATTCTTGATTGCTCTCTCTATATATAGAGGGTTTCCTTAGGTATTCTAATACCAATACAGAAACTTAACACTCTACTCAATTGTTTAGATATGAAGAATCTTCCACGTGAACCAACCTTGGTTTATACATTTCTCCTGGTCATTGCAGTTCTTGTTTTAAATCCAAGGCCAACCTCATCTTGGTTAGAAGTTGGTAAGTTCTTGTTTTTCTTGTTGTATTGAAATAGAGTTTTATGCATCGTGAAGCTTATTGTCTATGTTGCATCGATGCAGAGGACCAGACAGAATTTAGTTACATACCTGGGAGCCCAAATGGACCAGAAAATTGGGGAAAACTTCATAAAGATTGGGCAATATGTAACAATGGAACAAAACAATCTCCAATTAATGTGGTTTGCAACAGGATGATAAGCGCGCCATGGTTAGGGAGACTGAAGAAGTTCTACGTACCAGCATCTGCAACCTTGGTGAATAGAGGCCATGATATCGAAGTAAGTGACCGGGCAAAACCAAAAAAGACATCGATGTAAGTTAAATACTAAGTAACATACCAATCAAGGGAGAAAAAATTTAACACCCTAACTGCTTGGTATCTTGCAAAGCAGGCGGGCCAAATTTGCAGCTGAGCCTGACGATTTTTGTTCCACAAAACTTTAACGACCATTTGCCAAATGCCAATTTCAATTTGCAGATGAACGCTTATTTTTGCAAAACCTAGTGTAAGAAACAAATTTAGGTAACCAAATGACGATAAATATCACTGTCGTGTTATGCAGCTCAAGTGGGATATTCCAGAAAGTGCTGGATTTATTAATATCTACGGTAATATTTATGCGCTTGATCAAGTTCATTGGCACTCACCTTCCGAGCACACCATCAATGGAGAAAGGTGATCTCACTCTGACTCTCTCAGTATAAATGATATTAAGCAAGGTTCATTATGATTTAACAAGATCTAAGTGGGGGTATTTGCATGATATCAGGTATGCTTTAGAACTGCATATGGTTCATAAAAATTTGCGGCTCCGGAAGGTGGCTGTCGTGGCAGTTCTTTACAGGATTTGTGCTGGATGTGAAAATTCATTTCTTTCAATGGTATATGCTTTTATCAACGGGTGAATATTCACTACTTGTTATATCAAGTGTCATTCAACACTTAATTTTGTGATCTTACTGTGGATCGTTTAAACGTTCGTGATCAGCTGGAGGACGCTATACGTGATATATCTGCAGGCACAGAGAAGAAAGTGAGTGTAGGTCTTGTCAATCCGAATGACATTAATGTTGGTTGTAGGGAATATTACAGATACAAGGGTTCTCTTACAACTCCTCCTTGTAGTGAAGGTGTTATCTGGACCATCAAGAAACAGGTACTGGCCAGTCAATAATTAGGATATCAATTAATCATTATTTTACTTAGTTAAATCCTTAATTATGTATTATTATTCCTTTTCAAAAAATATATAGGTGATGACTGTCTCGAAAGAGCAAGTAATATCACTCAGAAGAGCTGCTCACGATGTAAGTATTTTTCTAATAGAATGTTTTTTGTTTTTCTTTGATACGGCATAACTGGGTCTAATTTCCTTGAGCAGACTCAACCCCACTGCGACTAATATATACTGTTATTTATCATTACACTATTGCAGGGTGAAGGTTGCAATGCAAGACCATTACAGGCGATAAATAACCGACACATCCTTAATTATAATCCATGGTTTCAGACTACATCACCGCCATCAACGGCCGATATGTAGAGAGTGCTTTGTGCAAGTTCCATTTCGGGTTTTCTTTGATATTCTACCTTGTCGTTGATGTTATTGTTATTGAAATAATAAGGTTTTGCTGTTGTTGTTGTTCTTATTGAAATAATAAGGTTTAACTACTCAATTTCTTTGTTTGATTTGTTTAGCATGCAGCATACTGATGTAGTTTTTACAATGTTAAGGAAATGTCCGATTCTGAGAGTTGTGAAAGTTGATTCAAGATTTATGTTGAAACACTAAAATTGCAAATAAACGAAGATGATAACAGTATTACGAGAGACTAGGACTCGGAATTCCACCATAAAACTCATTCATGCGATTCGTATATAATAAAAAAATATTGACTCTGTGTCTTTGCCAAGTTAGATTTTCAAAGCTAATAACTGTAAATTGAAAGCATAGGATATCAAACGTCTTAAACTAAACATAACCCATCTATTGAAATCAAAACCATTCAATTAAAACCATTAAAAGAAAAATTAATGCAAAAAGTCATAAAAGAATCAAATATAATTACCACACTCATGAAATATGGCTTCCTTCGTCATCATAGTGTTTGGGTTTAGCTCCTAATTAATGCTCAAAGAACATTCAAAATAATAATTCATAGCTTAAAAGGCGTTCTTATTGAAGAAATACGAGATTTTTTTTTGAAGAAGCTCAACTACAATGTTTATAATCGTTGCAGATTGACTGTTACAAGAACAGTAGCAGAAAGTCTTTTTCTAGAGAATCAGACATAGTCGCCTTTGGCAATTACAGATGAACAACGATACTCTTTTATGATGTTGAATAAATGATGTTTCTGTTCTTGAGAATGACAGTCCTCTTCCGTCGTATGCAACTCCTTCCTCTTGCTGCTGCGGAATCTTCCCTGCACCTTCGTTTCTTCGACCTTAACCTACCCCTAACACTCCATTCCCCTTTCTGTGACTGTCCACGACCTATATATACACCATATAGCTAATAAATCCCCCAAAATATCTTCGTAGTTTAACTTTTTTTCTTTTCTTCTCAGGACTTTCTTTTTATTTCCCTGTCATCCCTTCACGTGTCTTCCTGAATAAATCGAAACCCTATAAACTATAGATATGAAAATCCGAGAGAATAAGCCTGCACGTAACTTCCAAGTACCAGCACCCGATGATATTTTACTTTCCCTGTTTTGATCGTGACTCTTGTTTTCTCGTGAATAAACCCATTACTTCCCCTGTGTTGATTAAACAACCTAAAAACTGTTCAATCTGTTGGAATTTTGAATAGAAATATGATTTAGTGTGATTGGATGTGCCCACTCACTTAAATCTTTCAATATGTAGTGTCTTATCCCAAAGGATGAGACTCTCCACTATGTGACTCTTCATTAAAGGATTTATCCAAGAGTCACCTCTAAACTTAATAAAACCCACTCATTTTCTGTTGCAATAATGTGTTTTTATAGCCATAAACTAGTACTAGAAATTTTATAGTTTGTATTTTGTGTTCAAAAGTTAAATAAGAGTTTGTGTTACATCTATTCGCATTCGATGTTTTGTGATCCTCGAGTGCTGAGAAAAACACCAAATGTATCGTCGAATGCTGGAGACATATGCCAAATATCATAACATCATTAAGTACAGGGCATTAAATGTCTTAAGTAAAGAGATTACTCGCCTCAATATACCCAGCTAGTAAGCTTGTTTAAGGTTTTTAGTTGATCATCTTTTTCTATCATTCTTTTCTTGTTTCGTTGTTGGTATTACGAAATGTAATACATAAATTAAGATCATGTTACCAAGAGTTGTAACAGATCAGTGGATAATACATGAGTTGTATTATAGGAGAATCCGTAACGAAGATCACTATCCAACACAATCCCATGAAAATAGCCGAGTAAATCTCTCCCAAATGTCTTTCACGGAATTAAGCAGATGAGACTTGGACTACTGCAATCTTCCCGCCAAAAGTTATTTCAAATGTTGAAAAAGGTGGGTGCCTGATCTAACTGTTGGGTGCCTTTTAATACCCGGGGTGCCATATCCAAATCGTGGGTGCCTTTAGCAATTTCTTGGGTGCCAATAACACTTCTCTGGGTGCCTCCAACATATTTCCCGGGTGCCGTTAATAATTTGTCTTGTGGGTACATATTTTATTTTTCGAGTCAATTTATCCAGTAAAGTTTATTTTTCAAAAAACACCTAAAATAATCAAAAAAATACAAAATTAAGGACTAACAATACCCATAATTGAGATAAAAAAATGCGTGTATCACCTAACCGCTCGATAATGTGGATGTTATAACATCCACTTTAAAACACTATAAACAAACGGTTGTTTGGTGTAGAGGTGTAAACTGGGTCGTGCCAACACGAGCACAACCCACCCCAGCACATTAAAATTCGAGCCCAGCCCAGCCCAGAATGTGACTTAACATAACACGTTAGTTTCGTGGGCTGGGCTGGGCTAGCTTAATCGGCACCGTGGCGCAGCACGCGGCACAGATAAGCACATGGCACATCACAACACAACACATTAAGAAAGCACGTCATAATATGCATACAACACTACAAAACACATCACGTTTTGTGTATATTTTACAAGAGAGTCTTTATTCTAGCCAATTTTTGACATTTAACATCGTTATATTGACTTATTTTTATAACAACACATAGAATACCTAAATACTTGTAAAATATTTATTATGAATAATATAAAATAAATATACCCGACCCAACACAACATGGCATAACACATTTATTTTTCCCGCACAACATAGCACAACACGTCATCTAACACAGCACAACATGGCACACCATAATCTCTGGCACATAACAACACGCTAAGTTTATGATTTCATGCGCTGGACTGTGCTGGGCCGACACATTTTACAACTCTAGTTTGGTGTTACAAACTAGAAAATAAGTTTGCAGAGAACATTTTGCCTAATTGCTGGGCTTGACCGTTCTTTTAGGCTTGTGGACCTGGTTCTTTTAGGCTTGTGGACCGTTCTTTTAGGCTTGACCTAATTGCTGGGCTTGACTGTTTTTTATGAAACCTGTTTTGAGGCATACTTATTTTTTCTGAGGCATACCAAATGGTGACAAAATAGGGTTACTAGATAAAAAAGACCATCACCCCTTATCCGTCCATTTTTGGTAATGGCAAGTATATCCTTATTAAATTAGTTTTAATGATAATAATTAGACGTTAATGTTTATGATTAATTAGTAATGTTAATTCATTGATTAAGTTAAGTTGCTAATGTTATATTAGTAGAGAAATCAAATTTTTTGAGAGGAGGAAGAAGAAAAAAGGAAAACAAGGTCTTTGAGATTATTGTGATTCAAAATGGGTGATTCCAAATGATGAAGGAGTATTTTTTTTTAGCTTCTATTCTTTAAAAAAATTGAATGTTTACAATTTTTTTCGGAATTTAACATTAGGTTCGACTGCTATTTTGGAGGCAAAATTTTGCGCGCGAAGAACGGTTCGGCTCCCAGTCTACAGCCGAACCTTAGGGTTTTGTAAATATATGTGTGGTTCGGCTGATTCGTACTACTATAGATTTCAGCCGAACCTCCTGGTTTAATGAAAATGGCGACTTACAGAGAAATGTTCGGCTAACTTATATTCAGCCGAACCTTGTAGTGCAATTTCCAAAAAAAAACATAAGTTATCAGAAGGTTCGGCTGAACACATAGCGAAGTCGAATCAGTCGAGCTTCAATGGTTCAATAACTTAGCCAAGTCAAAGGTTCGGCTGAAAACCTAGCAAAGTCGAATCAGTCGAACATAATGTTTCCCTAAACTATAGCTTATGTTCGGCTTAAAATTGATATTCCCAGATCAGCCGAATTGATCTTCTGAGAAACAAAAAACGAAGAACAAAGCTAGGTTCGGCTCTAATTTCGTAGATGAACCCCCTTCTGAAAACACTAATTTCATCTAAGAAATCCTATTTTATCGATCAAACGTGTAAAAACAATGAAACTTAAGATGGGTTTGTAGGAAATATCTTCTAATATAATTGGAGAGTAATCGAGATTTGGATTTCGCCTTCTAACGTCACTCAATTGGATTAGTTCTTTACTTTTGTTGATAACTTGCTTGATTTGTATGGTTAATCGGTAACGAAAAGAAATTTCAACGTTTATGTGGGAAGAGTTCGGCTGCGGGAGATGAGAAGAAGAAAAATGGAACTTATTTTGATTAATTTTAGTTTAGGTTTTCAATTTAGTTAAAGGGTAACCTAGTAATTTCATCACGGCTAGGACACCCCTTATAAGCATACATTAGATGGTATCATCATTTAGTATGCCTAAAAAAAAATCAATATGCCTCAAACAACACAGATGAAACTCGCATTTCATTTCTTGGAAATAAAACCCTAGGGTTTTCTCCTATCGATAGATTTAACACCACTCTTATCTCAGTAAGTATTGTTGCTGGAGGAGTAAATGGGTTTCACAAAGTCAAGGAAAGGTTAGTTGATTCTCTCTTATGTTGTTCTTCATCTTCTATTTAAGTTCACTATTTTTCATTTATATCCCAATATTTCTTGTTTGCTGATGAAATTCTTAAATTTTCAGAATTCTTAAATTTTCAGTGACGGTTGTCGAATTTCCGGAAGATATCATGCTAAACATTCCTGTTAGGTTACCAGTGAAATCAACTGGGCGATGCAGGTGCGTTTCGAAGGTATGGTGCAAGGATTTGTAAGATAGCCCTAGATTTGTTAAAATACACCTACAACATGCTACCGAAAATGAACGAGTTCAAGCTCATGCTTTATCCGTCAAATATACATAAACAAGAAAACATTTTCACCATAAGTACTTATGAGCCATCGTCGCCATTAAATACATTTGGTGATCTAACTAGTGTCGACTATCCATTTAAATCTCAAAATATCACTGGAATTGGATTATGGGGTTCTTGCAATGGTTTGGTATGTTTTAGTTCTGGTGGTATGGTTTGTGTGGACATGTGTGTAGTAGACAACATTGTTGTTTGGAATCCGTCTACTGGGGAATATCAAAAATTACCACCTGCACCAATTATTGGTAAACCAAATTATATAGAGTGTGGATTTGGTTATGACAGCGTGATTGATGGCTTTAAAGTAGTGTGTCTAGCGGGTAATGACCGTAAGTGTTTCTGTCAAGCTTATGTATACACACTAGGGGGACCGAATTCATGGGTAGCAATGATGAACATTCCTTATGGTCTATCATGTCCAGAAGTACCCGGTTTGCTTCAAGAAGTACCCGATATGGGCTGGCTTCCCGTCAATGGAGCCTTTCACTGGATTGCCTTTCGTAAATCAGGACAAAGAACTTCTAAAATCATACTCTCTTTCAATTTTGAGAAACAAGTGTTCGAAGAGATGCAACTTCCTAAAATGTTAGACGAATGATTTAAAACGGACTTGTGCGTCTTAGAAGGGTCTCTTTGCATACTTCAAATTTCCAAGGTCAGCGTCCATCTGTGGGAGTTGCAGAATTATGGAGTGGAAAATTCTTGGACTAAGCTTTTCAGTATTGATGTTGAACAGCTTTTCGAGTACGTTGGATATCTAATACCTTTGCGGCGTTTTGACAACGGTGAGATTCTGTTAGGTTTTGATAGGGATGGTGCTTTTGATATGGGTTTGCATCAAACATTTAAACTGATCAAGGTCTATGGTGTGATATGATCTCGTACTCAGCTTGTACTAGTATCTATGTTGAAAGCCTATATTCGCCTTGCAAAGGTAATTATTTGTCGCCAGCAGAAGCTGAAGAAGTAGATAACTATGATGAAAAGTACTCTGCGAAGTGGATTATACACTCCGCCACAAAAGAAAACAAACCAAAAATCTGCAGCTAATCTTCTTGCTTTTTGTTATAAATGTTTGGGAAGGCTTGTACTTGATTAGACAATTTCTTATATATATGTATGTATCTTCGCTATTGAACCAGAGTAATGCTGCGTTTTGAGACAGTTTTACAAATTATTGTGCTTAGCGTCATCTGTTGTAGACGCTGTGGTAATGGCCGTCAAACAGCCTACACTTGCTGTCCCATTATTGATCACAAATGGATGTTGCTAATCGAAAATAAGTACGCAGAATAAATATTTTTGACAATCCATGTTTAGGCGCCTTTATTTGAAGCAAAAATAACAGAACTTTAATAAAGTGTTTCATATACTCTTTCTCCTCATGGACACGAGGGTTTTCCAAGTTTTAAGCGTAAAAAGAGCAGAGAAGAAGCAACTCATTTACATAAACCTACTTTCCTACAGCGAAGTGAAGTCAAACAAAAACGAAACAAAACCAGGTGTTTGAGCTCATAAGCTGCAGCTAACATGCCACAAAACCAAATCTGTGCTCCGCTTGGAATACAGATGACATAGTTTTCCCTTCTGTTTTTCATTGTGGCATGAGAATGACAGTTTGCTTTCCTCAGCTCTGTTAATTTCCTCCCGTGGTTTGTACCGTGTAAAGCTTTGTACATTTCATTGGTCATCAGAGATCTGTGGAACATATGCTGAGTCGGTAGGGAAAAACTATGCATGTAACAAAAACAAAAGACACTAGTCCATTTTGCATTCTTTGTGCTAGTGGTAATTGACATATTCGAGCTACAGCTCATTCGGATTATTTGAAATCTTGATACCAATATAGGAAAAGATAACTTCACACACAAAAAAGTCCAGTATTGAAAGCAAACCTGATTTCTTTCAGAAAATATCATCTGAATGAGTAAGAATTGCTTCTACCCTGTCTAACGATGCTTGCAACTTTCCTGAGTTCATATTGAACAGTGGTTCCCCAGTGCCAACAGCTCTGCACATGTTAATAACTATGATAAGAACAATGCGAGAAATGCGAGCTAACCTGTTTTAAATATAAGAAAAGAAGTAAAATAAGAAACGCACCCTTGAATTTCTGGAAGGACATATTCAGCCCTCCACCCAAACCGCAAAAGGAACCCTGGAAACAATCCAAGTGATGTCTTGTTTCGAATCTGAGAAATGCCGTCGCCACCTAAACCTGTTGAGAGCTTCCATTTCCATCCAGTAGCATGCAACTGGAAACTGTGACCAATACCCACCTGAAAGATATCCACCATTAACTCCGCTGATAACGAAGATACACAACTTCTATCCAAAAGCAATAAAATGCTTAGCCTCAATTTAGTTTTCGGTATGTCGAATAATGAGAAAAGAATGCTAACTAGAAATTTCCAAAACAAAAGAGAATTGTCACTTAGTCAGTTTTCTACTAAAGGTAGGAGGGATCTTCCTAACCCACTGTACCTTCAACGAACGTGAATAAACTAACTCTTTTTAGATGAGGAAATTCTAGAACATCATAAAGAATATTGAAGATCTCAGAGAATTTAAGAGTGAAAACGCGACTACATGTTTCTGCACTGAACTTAAGGAAGCTATGTCAGTATGGGTGTTGAAGAAGGCACTGCCCTTCACTTAAGTCAGACACGAAAGCCAAACAAGTTCAGTCAGTTTTCTGCACTGAATTTAAGACACTCATTTAGCTTAGATGAATGGTACGCTATCATGGTTATCTAAAAACACCCAGTTTTTGGAAACGTTGGCTTTTTTAATACAAGATTATACATCAACAAGTATATTCCACAACATATAAGTGCCTAAGAATTTGCAGTTATCTCGAAAAGATAGATAACGAGTAAGTCAACCATACCTGAAGATTTAGATACTTGGTTACTGGAATCTTTTTTGAAACTAGCCGAACATCATGATGTAAAGGTTCATACATGAATTTCCACCTTCGCGCAGGTGATAGTGGCTTTAATACAAATTTGGCCTGGTACTCATTGCTCGGAGCGTTATAAAACTGCAACGTGATAGGAAATTACAAAATTAGTAACAAGATATGGATAAATCCTCACATACATACCAAACTGCAACCTCTTTACTACACTCAAACAATTACAACATGAGTATGCAATAATTCTTTCAAAATTGTGTTATGCGCATTATACACACCAAGTGCAGCCTTAGCATCTCAATTACTGCACTTAGTTCAGTAAACACTTTGGAAGACATAAGAATTTAAATATGCGATCAATCTATCACCACACAATGAAGAATGAATTCAGAATTCAAAGAATCCAATCAATTTGAAAGGGACAAGAATGAATTCAGAATTCAAAGAATCCAATCAATTTGCAAGGGACATAAGTTTTATATCATTAAAAAAAAGAAAATCATTTCAAGAAAAATTCCATTGGTCAAGCTTGTACCTCTAAATTGAGTCCAACACGAATCCCCTCAACTTCTTTGCGGAACTTGAGAAACAACTCTGATGGCATTAAATCAATATTGTACAGTTCATCCCATGAAGCAGGTGCTTCACCACTATTTGAAACAGACTCCATCCTTAAACAGCAAAAACTGCGAACAAACAACGATTGAATCCCCATTAACAGAACCATAAAACAAATACCACATTTTCCAAATTGTGAACAATATTCACAAGGTCTCTCCACATTGAGAACTAAGTACTCATTTCATACATCCACCATATCACGGCCACTCAAACATTGCCGATTTCCCAATTTATCCTTACAAAACAAAACATCAAAAGAGGTTATCCTCCACCCTTACACCTCATGAGTATCATCCCTAAGATTATTACATAAAGCCGGATGAATTGGGGATTGTTCAACATTCATAAACAAATTATCAACTGGAATTAAACATTTACAGTACAGAATTTCAGTAGGGTCTTATGGAATTGAACTACAAATTGACCACCACCATTACCATCCACAATCCACCACCCATACTACCATCCAAAATCAACCACCTTCATGAGCCACCACTGGCCACCAGCATCCACCACCACCACCCACACCATAATCCACTACCCCCACCACAATACTACAGACTAAACATTATACACCATCAAAAAACAAAATTTCAATCATGGGGTGTAAATATTTTTAGTGAATTGATAATCTAAATCAACAGAACAACAGATTTTTGTAGTTTATATACGAACAAAGAAAAAGGAAGACATAAAAGAGGAATCAAAAAAATACCTTAACACAGAATGGACCTAGATACAAGCACTTTGGGGTGTGGGTATAATCCGTGAACTCTATGAATGGCTCTGTTTATTTTTTTCAATGTCTGGTGCTACTATGAGACCGATTCGACTGAAGAAGAAGAGAGAAGCTGCAGCCTGAAATACAGTAGTTGTGAATGAGAGTCCTGGATTTCTTTTTCTTTGATAGACATCCCTAATTGTTGATGCTATTGGATGTCTAGTTTAGTTAAGGGGTGCATTAACTCTTTGATAGACATCTCATAGTTGATGCTATTGGATGCCTCTTTTTTTTTTTTTTTTTTTTTTTTTTTTTTTTTTTTTTTTTTTTTTGTTGTTGGATGTCTAGATTAGTGAAGGGGTGCATTAGCTAATTATTTGGAATTTTAGATCACCCTCGTTATTTGGATCTGATTGGGCCCGAATCAAATGTCAGATTTTTTTAATTTATTTTTGATTGGTTTGACCTCTGTGGTAATTAGAGCATCTCCCTTCCAGGGGGTGAAGTCATCCTATGTGAAGGTCTTATTTAAATATTTTGTTGAGTGTCGTTTTTTTTTTTTTGATACAAAGAACCTTTTCATTAATGGGAGTTCAAGGTTACAATGGGTTTAAAATCAAAATTAAGAAAATACAAATAGACATACCGTACAAGTTTACCAAGAAATCCGACAAGAGAAAGAGAAGGATTATCGGTGTAGAACAAATACAAGTATAAATAAGAACCGATCAAGTCGGAGGAATAATGGTTTTTCTCGGAAGTGTATTCCAAACATTTTGTTTATTTTTCTCCTTCATAAAGATGTGCTCCAAAAATTGGAGTGATTTGCTCAAATTTCTTAAAACTTGTGATGGAGATTTCGTCGTCAAAAGCATCATTCATGAAGATTCAGTCGCCGGATAAATAGATGATGAAGATTCCGGTAGAGATTCCGTCGCCGGAGCTAACAGTGATGAAGTTTTCGTCGTTGAAAAACATCTCAAGTGATCTTAAAACCCATGAAACACAAGAACGGCCATTAAAACCGAGATAAACCTCTCTAATAGAGGAGATAAAAACACCATAAGGGTGTACAAAACTTACCAATAAGTAAGAGAAAACCATGATAGAAACTAACTAATAATAAAGATCTAACCTAAGACAAGAAAAGGGAAAGAAAATCCCGCCCAGATCGGGCCTCAAAAAAGGACCAGATCTGAGCCGGTGAAGAAAACCTTTTTTTTTCCTGTTGAACTAGTGAGAGATGAGAGAGGGTATCGAATATATGTGGTAGATCTTATTATGTATCTGTTGAGTGTCGTTTGGTACATGAAAAAAAAAGAAAAAAAGAAAGAAAGACTCTCTACTTAAATTTCATCTCTAAACTTAAGACCCAAGGTCTTATTTAACATTTTTTATTTAAATATAGAGACAAAAGATGATGTGGACTTAAGACCCAAGGTCATGAAGAAAATCTAATCTAAACTTTCTCCTTTACTCCACTTAGTCGTGCCATCTTTTTTATGACCTTGACCCTTACATTGGAGCTGAAAATTTGGTGGAAAAACTCTTAAATCCTATATGTCACCCCTTGCATTGGAGATTCTCTTAGAGGTTAATTTTTTTTATAGCTACTATTAGGACTGCAAGGATTTAGGTTTAAGGGCTGCGTAGGATTTAAATATCCAAAATGTGG
>JAJJMB010009474.1:1833659-1952848 GCA_023531105.1 Papaver atlanticum | reverse complement strand
GGATTTAGGTTTAAGGGCTGCGTAGGATTTAAATATCCAAAATGTGGATTTGAGGGCCTAATTAATTTGAAGTAAAAAGTCAAATATACCTTTCCTCACTGACCTAAATCTTATTTAAAACAAAACCTTGAATGATTTCACTCATTTCTTTCTCTCTTCTTATTCTTCTCCAGAAAAAAACAAAACCTAAACCCAATTTAAATTTTTGATTCTCAAAAATATCACATGATTATACTCTTTATATTACAAGATGACAAGACCAAGCCGACTTTTATTTTTTAATTTTATAAGAAGACTTGGGCAAATCTAAGAGGAATACATGCTAGTTTCCGAGCTAGTGATAGTAAGAAAATCATTACTGCCCGGAGAATAGTTCTTACAAGATAGAGATAATTCAAAAGTTTTCAAATTGTCTTATCTACAGATAGCTTTTAGATAGTCAATATAAAAAATAATTATGGGGTTCTCATTTTTACATTATCTCTTCTACTTCTTGCATGGCATTGTCATAGATCATAGTAAGTTCGAGTGAAAATGTGGTCGGCTGTAAATGGATTTTTAGAATAAGAAGTAAGGAACACTAGTAGAAAATGTAAAAAAAGAAAAAGTTTGCCAAAGAAACACTTAAAACCTTTAAAAAAGACTGCTTTTGAGAGCCCTAACATTGTAGTCTTATTTCTCAAAACGCATGCTTCTGAGATTCTTTGATTTTTTTTAAATTAAGACTTCACAACCCATAAATAGCAACTGGTGGAAAACAGACATTTCATTAATTTATAATACAAAAAAAAAAAAAAGAAGATATTTAGCTGGAATGAAATATGATTGGAACAAATTTTTTTTTTTTTTTTTTTTAGCTGAAATGAAATATGATTGGAACAAAACAAGAAACTAAAATTGAATTAAACTTATATTCACTAAATTCATTGTACAACCCCAACAAATTACAATTACTCAGAGTTCTAAATCTGTGAAAAAATCGCTAAACACGCAGATTTCATTTTACAATAACAAACTACAATCAGTTCCAATCTGAAATAATTTACGAAACATACATAAATCTAAAAAGCAAATCTCTGTATAAAATTACCAAGGAAACATGAGTGAAGTTTCAGGTAACCAGAATGCTTCTCCATGGTCCCGGTCCTTGTCAGGTGGTGTCTTTGAAGAAGAGAAATCTGCAACACTTGAAATAGGAAGTTGCTACTCTTGGTTTTAAGTCAGAAACTGATATGTCAATGAGCTTGCTGTTAGATTTTAAGATCCCTTAAAGCACAAAGCAAGTCATAGTCCAGTGAAGATTAACAAAGAGACGGCTAGATGCAAATAGACAATTAGATGTGAACTAAGATGTAACCAGGATTTGTAGTGACTATTGTAGTGACTGCAAAATAGTGGTTATCTCATCGGCTACAACTATTGTAGTGACTTCCAAATAGTTTATTATCTCAAGCATCAAGCCTTTCCAGATAACAATAACCAATCCTTTATTCCTAAACAAGTTGGGGTAGGTGCCACATGTCACAACAACAAACAAAATAGAAAATTAGAATTCAAAATGAATGACTGCCATTACATTTCAGAAGTCAGTGGTGATTGAGAGTGCAACGAGCAAGAGAGCCATCCTTCGAAGAAAAGAGTAATGATATTCTCACATAAGACGACGGCACCAGGGAAGCGTATAGTTGTACCTTGGATGTATGTATATCAACGAACAAAATTCCAGGTTTGTTAGTTTGTGAACGGGATGACTGGAAAGATGGGTGTATTCAAGGGCATCGACAACAATAAATGCAACAGATTTGAAACTGTTAGGACAAGAATAAAAGGAATACCCAGGCACATCTTGTTGTTGCTGCATCTCATTTCATAGGCACATCCAAACTGTATGATTCCGCTGGAACCTACCTTGTATCAAATAGAGCACACATTAATAAATGCAATGCCAAGCATGAGTTTCAGAAAACTACTCGACTAAAAACCATACCGTAGGCTCATGTATTATGTAAGCCATACTACGAGTACACAAGTATGAGTAATTGTTTTTACTGGTAACTACTAAAATACATGATTTCATTCAAAATACAAGATGCGGTAATTGATTAGTTGAGGACTAGAAGTATCATGTATAGGTATTGAAAAAGTGGGGGTACAATAACCTCACCAAATAATTCGCTTAGCAATATGTATGGACTAACTCCAATATACTTTTAAGAGAATCAACTAGACAGTCAGACTCAATCTTTATAAAAAGTATATCAAAGAGTTATATCTCAATTTCTCAATTAAATACTTACTCAAGCAAATAGAAATCTGCGAGTCTAATTGAATACAAGAGAAATTAACTTGAACGGTACCAAAGACCAATGTTCAAGTATCAATCAATTTCAATCAACAACCAAAGGTCGGATTTCCCAATTGATTGATTAAACACACAACCTGTGATATTTCAATTACATAACAAAATATAATGCGGAAAAGAAATAACACAGACACCAGAAGTTTTGTTAACGAGGAAACTGCAAATGCAAAAAAACCCTGGTATCTAGTACGGATTGAACATACACTGTATTAAGCCGCTACAGACACTAGCCTACTACAGACTAACTTCGGTCTGGACTGTAGTTGAACCCTAATCAATCTCACACTGATCCAAGGTACAGTTGTGCTCCTTACGTCTTTGATCCCAGCAGGATACTACGCACTTGATTCCCTTAGCTGATCTAACCCACAACTAAGAGTTGTTACGACCCAAAGTCAAAGACTTTAATAAACAAATCTGTATCACACAGAAAAGTCTACAGGAATAGATAAATCTGTCTCCCACAGAAATACCTACGAGTTTTGTTCCGTCTTTTGATAAATCAAGGTGAATAGGAACCAATCGATAACCCGGACTTATATTCCCGAAGAACAACCTAGAATTATCAATCACCTCACAATAATCTTAATCGACTAGCGAAACAAGATATTGTGGAATCACAAACGATGAGACGAAGATGTTTGTGACTACTTTTCTATCTTGCCTATCGGAGAAATTAATCTCGAGCCAATTTTTCAATTGTACTCAATACGATAGAAACACTAAGATCAGATCACGCAACTACAATGAAAATAGTTGGGTCTGGCTTCACAATCCCAATGAAGTCTTCAAGTCGTTAGCTTACAAGGTCTCGGTAGAAACCTAAGGTTAAAGGAGAATCGAATCTAGCTTATACAACTAGTATCACATAAGAGGTATAGGGATTAACTTTCCCAGTTGCTAGAGCTCTCCCTTATATAGTCTCCAAATCAGGGTTTGCAATCTAAGTTACCTTGGTAACAAAGCATTCAATATTCACTGTTAGATGAAAACCTGATTAGATTCAAGCTAATATATTTCAACCGTTAGATCGAACTTAGCTTGTTATACATAAATGAAATGCACGTCCATTTAGGTTTGAGTAACCATACCTAAACGTGTACACCTAGTTGGTTCAACAGTAGTTAACCAAATGGTTAGCCATATGAGCACTTTCATATCAACCTTATTCATCTTCACCATAACTAGTTCAAATGACTCAAAAAAACTAGTTAGTGAGTTGTTCAATTGCTTAGATCTCATAGAAATATACAAGACACAATCGAAGCAAAAACGATTTCGATTCACTCGAGTCGATTCATGAACTTTATAGCCACGGTTTGCAAATATGCATTCCTTAGTTTATATAAGTTTAAGTTCACGAATAAAACGTTTTTAGAAAATAACCCACTCAAGTATGCATACCGGTACGCATACTTAAGTACCCGGATTAAATTTGTTTTCAGTTCACAAACTCCAGCAGAAATTCACGGGGCGTGAACTTCTTGCAGTACGCGTACGGGTACGGGTACGTGGACTTTAGTTCTGGTTATCCTGAGTAGCAAAGTACGCATACTTTGGTTCAAGGATTTTTGACTTACACACGTATGAGTACACATATAATATCACTGAAATATTATTGAGCAGAAAAGAATCGGTGAGGTTGTGTTTTTCTTGTACTAATTAGATCACACGATTAAAACTGGGAAACAAGTGGAATTTGTGGCCACTTACAAGAGATCGAAGAACATGGTCCACTAGATGTTGAAGGCCTGCATAGTACATAACTGCATCATTGGACAACGTAATAGGTTCTTCGTTTCCAAGCACCACTTCAGAAGTTTTTCAACTATCCTGTCACAAATTCTTACTTAGATCTGAGACTACCAGTGAAAGAAATGACCAAACTAATCAAAGAGCACCAACCTGTTAATAATAGTCCACCAATAGCAGATACAAGTCCTTGTCTAACTTTTCCTGAAGGATGCACACAAAGCTGCAAAAATACAAGGACATGTTTGTGTATCCCAAATTAGGACATTACATATGTAAGCTTGAACGAAACACGGAAGCTTAAATTAACATGGGCATAATGAGTTACCAATGAAGAGCCTTACATGACGAAAAGTTGCCAGTGCCACCAGTGAAAAATCTATCCTATGTATGTTAACTTCTTTATCTCTAATTCAGCTGTCACTTTCAGAACAAAACCGCACGCAATTCCATCAAAAGGGATTTTAAAAACTACTCGTAGAAGATACTAAAGATACATACAAGTCAAGTGAAAATTTTCTAACACAAAATAAAAAGACTTTCTCTAAAGTCGATTCAGTCTAAGTGAGGTTATCCTTATTGAGACTTGTTATGCAATGTTAAAGATTATTTTGTTGCTACTCACAATAATCCACTCTCTTTGAGCTTCAATTAAGAAGAAAATTATGAAAATAAGAAACAGAAATTATACTTAAAGATGCTATGAACTTCCTCTTGTTGTTGTTGAAGTTTTTCACCCGAAAATCCTTCTATTCTCTATTTTGGTCCTCAATATCTGAAGAAAGAAAACACAATGAAACTCCTTATAAATCCAACAAATCTCAGATCTAAATGATTGAATACTACTAAGACAAA
Source organism: Papaver atlanticum (assembly GCA_023531105.1). Taxonomy (NCBI): domain Eukaryota; kingdom Viridiplantae; phylum Streptophyta; class Magnoliopsida; order Ranunculales; family Papaveraceae; genus Papaver; species Papaver atlanticum. The sequence continues at coordinate 1,947,879 of JAJJMB010009474.1, read as the reverse complement.
CCAATACAAAATCACAACAAAAATAAACCCTTGAAATACAATATAACCTGATTTACAGAAATATAACAACCTAACTCAAAACTCAGATCATAAAACTGAAATTAGAACCAAACCCATGATTTAAAATCCATGAAATCAAATATAGAAGCATAAAAATTGCGAATTCTTGGAAAAAATTATTATCTATAAGAAATCAGACTCATAACAACAACATAAAAAAAGAATCTAGGGTTTTATATACTCGTCTTCTTGGACTGGTAAGCAATACTTCGTGCAGAGAATAAAGAGATTAATTTTCCATGGATTGTGTCGAAGAAAATCAAACTTCTAGGGTTAATTACGAAATTAAAATTATTGAAAGATTGGGCTTGGTTTCTGAAGATGGATTTGGTTTATGAGATATGGGTTTAGGAAAGATAACTTTGATTAATCTTGTTGTGAATAGATATTCGATTCATGGATTCATACTATCGATCGAATGAAAGAAAGTATTCTGAGAGACAGAGAGAGAGAGAAATGTGTTTGGTAGAGGCAAAGATAGAGAATGAAGGAAGGGGCCGGAAAACATTTAATCTAGGGTATCACACCTAATGCTAACCACTAAAACAATTCCCACAGGCAGACTTAACTATATTTCTTCTAGAAGCTCTTGCGATTACTAAATTAACCCCAAATATTAAGACTTCCGTGGGTGTTCTTTTTAGTTTTCCTTGGCTTTTTTATAAAAACATCTACCTTTGGTAGCCCAATATATTAAGAAATCCCTTGGAATTCGTTTTTATAAATCCCAAGCAGACTTAAAAAACTCATTTTCCACTAGTGGAAGATGGCACTATTGAAAGATATAATGCAAGGCTAGTTGCAAAAGAATTCAATCAAGTAGAAGGTGTAGACTATAAGGACACATTATGTGTAAATCCTACCACTATTAGAATGATCATTTCTATCTCTCTTTACAAGGGTTGGAGAGTCAGGCAACTGGATGTTAAAAATTCCCTTTTGCATGGTAACTTGTCAGAAGATGTATTCATGGTTTAACCACCTGGTTATACTGATAAACTTTTACCCAATCATGTTTGCATATTGCAGAAATCTTTATATGGGTTAAAGCAAGCTCCCAGAGCCTGGTTTGCTAGACTTAGTCAGTTTTTGATACAATGTGGATTTCAATCTTCAAAGACTGATACTTCTTTGTTTTTAGAGTGTCATCTTATGCAGCTATTTATGATTTCATCTATGTTGATGACATTCTTGTTACGGGCAGTTCTACTTTGGAAGTTGATAAGCTTCTGGCAGATCTAGGCAGAGAATTTGCAATAAAGGATTTGGGTGATCTACATTTCTTCTTGGGAATTCAAGCATCCAGAAACAGTGAGGGCATTCTTCTTTCTCAAGAGCAATATATTTCAAACTTATTTACTAAAACTAAAATGTCCTTTTCTCATTCATGTTCCACTTCTATTGCCACTTCAAATTGTTCTGATCCTTTCCACCTTTTGATGATCCAGCGATATATAGAAGTGTTGTTTGTGCTTTACAATATACAATCATCACTAGGCAAGATGTTGATTTTGTTGTTAACAGGGCTTGTCAATTTATGCAATCTCCTTCTGAAGCTAATTGGACTGCAGTCAAGAGAATACTTAGGTATTTAAAAGGCACTCTGGGTTATGGTCTTCAATTCAGATGTTAAAGTTCTTTACAGCTTCAAGCTTATTCCGATGCTGACTGGGAAGGTGATTTTGTTTTCAACCTATAAGTCCTCTTACCGAAAGTGATCGTTATGGCAGAATCGAGTCAATACAAAAAATCGGTATTTTGTGTTATTGTCTATGGATACGAAAACCAAAGTGTGATACTTGATAATAGGTTCGGACTCAACCAAACTCTATAGGATCACTATCAAGTATATCAGAGTTAATGTTTGTGTAATTTACTTTAAATTATATAAACAAATATAATTATGGAAAACAAAAGTAAATCACACAGCAAGATTTTGTCAACGAGGAAAACAACAAGTGCATAAAAAACCCCGGGACCTAGTCCAGAATTGAATGCTCTCGTAATTAAGCCGCTATTGAAAATCTACACCAACTTTGTATAGTCGAGACCAAACAACAACCCCTAGTTCACTTAGCTTCCTCAGTATCCCTACACTTCCAACTTCGATGAGTGCACGCACTAGTACAATTCCTTTGGATCGTATTCCAACCAGTAAAGGAACAAAAAATCTATTTGTTAACAACTCTATTGATTCTTTCAAGATAAAGATATCTCAAGTCATAGGCAAAAGCTCTTCTGTTTAATCTAATAAAATCTTTCGCCTGGTTATAGATCAATCTATCCAATAACTACAAAAGTATTTAAATTTTGATTCGCACTCGATCAAAATACACCTCAAAGAGATATATCTAGAATGCCGATCTTACGAAACTAATCAATCGAATAAATCCGATTCTAGTTGGATCCCAGTCGATTAAGGTTTGTGCATACACAAAGATATGAGAAGTAAATAAGAAATCTTCTTCGTCTTAAAATCTTCTTTAATCATCAATAATAACCTGCACAACACCACTTGAATCTCTTGTGATCAATCACACACAGAACGGAGTATGTTAACAATGGATAATCACAAGATGTCTTTAGATCTACAAACAGTTCTAAAGATCCCATCGATACTTCGATCTAGTTTGAGTGAATCTTATATCAGAAAAGAAGATTCTAAAGAATAAACAAACTAGGTGAAATCAAAGTTTCAAAAACCGTTAGTCAATCATATCAATCGAAAACTAATAGCACTGCAATTATCTAGTTTCCCACCAATGGTACACGTAGAGCTTCTTGATTTCACAGAAGTCTTTAAACGAGCGGTCGTAAGAGATTTCACCTAATTAGGATACTTTCCTCTCCGATTAGACGGCTCCACCAGAAACAACAAGAATGAAGTTTTCCTGGCTCTTAGGATTGTTTGCTTGAAATGCAAACTTAGGTATTTATAGATCAAGGATGTTTGGACACCAAGGAATTTCCAAAACCGAAAATATTATCAAGATATGCAATGAATGCCAGAATCGGTTTTCCTAATTCCAATAAATGCTTGTCCAAAATTTCCGAATTCTCTCAATAGAAAATCTCCAATTAGTAAATGCACATTACTAATTTTTATTCTTTAGATATATGCATTTAATTGCTGGTAATTAAAGCATATAAAACCAAAAACCTTAATTAAAAGAATCTCCTTGAGTATTAAGGAATATCTTTGAACAATAAATGATAAGAGTTACAATACGTGTTCAAAGTATGTTGACATCTTTTCACTATAAATCCTTATTCATATTTACATGGATTTACATCCTTGGAATCGGTTATACCACACTTCCAAACAAGTTTAGAATTGGTTGACCTGTATTCCAAGATAACTATGTGATTGATCAAATATCAAATCACATACATGGGTTCATTCGGTTCTACCAATCACTAGAATCGGTTATACCTCAATATGGAAATACTTGTGGCCGGTTACATCAGTTACCAGAACTGGTTACATCAGTTACTAGGACCGGTTACCATATTCCATGGTATTGCTTGTGATCGGTCACACCAGTTAGCAGGATCGGCTAGACCAATTTACAGGATCGGCTACACCGATTACCAGGACCGATTATCAATTACAAGGATCGATTACACAACACTCTGTGATCGGTCACACAAATTACTAGGATCGGTCATAACAATTACAAATATTGGTCATACCATCTCATGGTGATTACTTAGAATCGGTTTCACCAATTACTAAAAACTAGTCATACCAAATCACAAGTCAGGCATTGTGATTAGTTATACCAAGATACATAACAAAGTTATGATCGGTTCTACTATCTCACACATATTGGTAATCCAAAGATTCACAATGAATAGCCGTACCAATAAGCCTAATGATTTCCCATTCGATTCATAAAACAAGTTCATGAATGTACTTCCTTTAAACGAATGTACAATATTGTTTCCTAGGATGAAATCTTCACCATAACCTATTCACATAATCATAATAATATATACAAGATTATGTCGATGTCATATCAACAAATTCAAAAGATAAGCGTTATACTTCTTAGTCAAATTCCCTAATACTATGATCATACAAATATGATCATGTCACATTACTAGAGTATCATACAATATGTACATTGTATATATAGATTCACAGTTATGTTTTCAATATAGCATGACTTGAAAGATAGTTAGGAATGAAACAGTTCCAGTCAATATTACTAACCTCAAGAGGAAGGATGATGTCGTCATTATAGTTCGCTTCTTCTTCTTCACATTCTTCAGGTCTTCGAAGTAATACTTGTGTGTCTCAACATTCCTAGATTTTCTAGTCTAACCTAAACGAAGTTGACTCTAGTATATAGTTAAGAGACTTTTGATGAGTTTTGACACACTAAAATATGACAACCAAACTTGACATACCAACGCTTGGTGAGTTCAACCGAGCTATGCTCTAACAATCTACCCCTTTGTCAATATTAGTGACAAAACTCTTAATACATATGGATAAACAAGTTACATAAGAATTCATTTTACATACGCTTGATTCCAAGTTTCAACATCACAATAACCTACATATATTCAATCATAAATTGCACTGTTTACATTTGACTAACAAAATCTTTTACTCCCCCTAAAGAAGAGCACTGATTACCTATCTTACATTTTTGTTATTCCCCCTTTTGTAGTCAGAATACTACAATAACAATATGATATGTTTCTCCCCCTTAGTCAATGCTTTACTCTTTCGTTAAATATAACGTTTAAGCACAATTATCCTTTAATTAGTTATTGCAAATCACTTGTTTAGTCCATATATTTCTACCCCTTTTTGTCACAAATGACAAAGGTTCGAGCTAATAAAGGACAAACCGAAAAAATCTTACAAATCTAAAATACTTGTAAACAACCTATAAGAGTTAAGCACGAAGGTTTCACATACCACTTTAGATAACCAATATTAAAATCGAAACTACAAGTAATTAAGTTTTAATATGTTATCAAGGAAACAATTGCCCGAAGCAATTTTCCCTAATAGTTTAACAATTCGACTAAGAAACATAATTCCCTTGTTAAGCCGATTGTGTATGTGCAATCGCTTATTTCGATAAGACCAAAATAAAGATCAAAATTAACTTTATTTTTCTCCCCAGGTTCTAATTAAATAGACAATAATTTAGACATTTCTCTTTAGACAAGACAAACACTAGGTTAGTTAACTAGTTTTTCTTGTCAAGGCATTCGATTAGACTAGTAACCGAATCCTATAATTTGATAAGTATAACTAAGATCAAAATTAATTTAGTTTCTCTTATCCGGAATCGATTTGGACTAAACAAATGATCCTGTATTTTGTTAAGCCATAAACAATACAGACAAACCAAAATAAATTGACTTGCACAATTATTTTCTTAACCGGAAGAAATTGAAACAAACATAGACATTATAGCACCGCAATTGCACCGAATTTCATTAAAAAAAACACTTGGTACCCAACAATAAAGAAGATACCAAACAATAAGCCAAATAAATTGGCACAGTTTTTCTTAACCGGAAACAATTGAATCATACACACACACATCCATACACAATAATGGAACATAACAATTTTACCGAAATTTTGTTAAGCAAAAGCAAAATATATGCAATATAAACAGGCTTTTCTTAAACTAGAAAACGAATAACTAACAAATTCTTTACCTCAGATTCCGCAGCCTCCTCTCCCCAGAAAGATATATCATTAAGCGCAAGTTCAAATAAGAACTCTCCCCCAGTGTGTTGTCATCCTATCGCAAGAACAAAAGAACAACAACAAAAGAAACCTTTACCAGAGAAAAGTTGAAACAGTTTTAACTAATGTGTGCCAATAACAAAAGTTGAAAACCCGAAACACATATGTTATGCAAAACCAACTTATGTAAACATAAATTGATTCAACATATTGTGACTTTTCACATATGAGTTTCAATTGGAACACCTTATGACCCTTTGATAAAGCCTACCAACATGGGCTAGAACTTAATACCACTAAATCAAAAAGACACACAAACCATAAGGGTCACATCATATGAGATCGAATATTAAGGTTATGAAAACCAAAATCAAGCATCCCATAAACTGAATACACATAGCAAAAATATAAACATTTATTCACAGGCTATGTAATCGGTAACTATCACAAGAAAAATTATAAAGAAATAATTTTATTCATTTATAATGATAGTTTTATTCAAAAATGGACCTTATACAATAATTGAAGCAAATCAAAACATTGATGTCTAGTTTCTGCAAATAAAAATCTAATCTTATTTTTATGAGCAACTTAATCCTTCATATCAGTACTAGAGGAAGGAAGGTTATTTCTTTCAGTCTTGAGCTTATGAATTTCTTCAAGAAGATAACCTTGTTGCTTGACAAGAATTTCTTGCAGTTGTGATGTTTTCGTGAAGGACTCTGCAAGTACATATAATTCTGTCTTTGATTGAACACAAAATTGTGTCAATATCTTAATACACTGATCTTTCTTCAGCATATTGTCTCTTTCCTTCTTGCTAATCCAATCTCTCTTTTTGATTTTTCTCTTAGGTTTCTTAGCATCAGGAGATGGTGCAGACTTATTTATAAAGATATCTTTCAGATCAAGCACCTTTGCAACAGAACACATCGGATCCTGACTCATAGTTCGGATAAGGAATGGCCAGAGAGTGAGAAAGATCTTTTTATATTTTTCATACTTCCGAAAATATAATATTCCTATAAATATGAATATCTTAAAATATATTTTCAATTACTAGATTTTATTCCCATAATTAATCTACACATAAGTTCCTTGATTTTTTCTTCCTCACACACATAATTGGCACACAAGGTGAGGATGCAATCTAATTCCGATTAGGTGGTATTAGCATGAGATTTTCTCTCATCATGGGATTTAGAACAAACAGGGTGTTCTTGATCTAGTAACGTATGATTCAAATATCTTCTCTTGTTACCTCGAACTAACGAAGTTGCCTGAGATTGGTTGGAATTGCATATGCACTTCTTAGCGATTCTTGTTCTTGAGACAGTTTCACACTTTGTCTTAATTTTCCCTTTACCATTAGATGATTTTTCAACATCGGAAGACATGTCCATTTTTGAAATGGTTAAATCACTAATGGAGCAAGAGGAAATTAAATTAACAACTAATACAATATTAGTTGTTTCCTCTTCTTCATAATTATATGAATCAGAGGTCTCGTCTAAAGTTACAGCTAATTCCTTGCTTCCAGTGTATTTCCTAAGATTAGGAAAGTCTTTAGCCATATGAACAAAACCTTTACACTTAAAGGAGTGTGGCTGATATTCATCATCTTCTTTTTGATCCTTTTTGTTCTTGATAGGAACTCGATTATGGGGCCGAGAAGATCGATGAACATCTTTTACAAATCTCTTATTGTAATCAGTGATGATGTTTGTTCTACATTATCATCAGAATCTTCTGCAATCAATTCGTCAGAATCATCCATCAATCTATTTTTCTCCACAAAAGCTTTTGAAGGTTTTTTTAGCTTTTAAAGCGATTCCTTTAGCTTGAATAAAATGTGATTCATGATCTAATATCTTTAACTTCTCAACTAGTGTGCTTCGTGAGAGAGTTAAAAGATCATTTTCCTCAATGATTGCATGCTTCTTAGATTCGTATCTAGATGGCAATGACATGAGAATTTTGCATACTATATCCTTTTCAGAAATAATCTTTCCAAGATAGAAATAAGCATTTACTATCTCGGAGATTTTAATAAGAAACTTTTCAAAAGTATCATTGTCATCCATTCGGAGGTTTTCCCAATCATATGTGAGAGTTTTAAGTTTAGCTTCCTTTTCTGATGAGTTTCCTTCGAATACGTCTGAAGATTATTCCAAGCTTCCTGTGAAGTTTAGCATGTAGATACATGATGTTTTAGATCGCATCTTACAACATGTATAATATCATACCATCTGAAATCTGCTTTGCAAAAGCCTTTTCTTCGCCTATATAATCCACTAAGCATTTAAACTCAGTTTATGAACCTTCTATTTTCGGGCGATTATAACCATCGACGACTAATAACCAAGTATTAAAGTCTTGTGATTGAAGAAAAGATCTCATAGCAGATTTCCACCATAGATAGTTTGTTCCGTCATGGCAGTACGTTAACTGAAATCGATTCATGTGAACTCGAGTTCATTTTTGGATCTCACCAAACACAAATTGTTAGATCTTTTTGTGTATGCCTGCTCTGATACAAATTGAAAAGACAAGGGTACCCAAATAAACCACAATCTTTTTGTTTACAACCTATAAGTCCTTTTACCGAAAGTGATCGTCTATGGACAAAGTCGAGACAATACAACAAATTGGTATTCACACTTTGTGTGATTGTCTATGGATACAAGATCGAGACAATACGACAACCAAAGTGTGATACTTGATAATAGGTTCGGACTTAACCAAACTCTATAGGATCACTATCAAGTAACATTTGTGTAATTTACTTTAAATTATATAAACAAATATAGTTGCGGAAAATAAAAGTAAATCACACAACAAGATTTTATTAACTAGGAAAACTGCAAGTGCAGAAAAAAAACCCCAGGACCTAGTCCAGAATTGAATACTCTCAGAATTGAGCCGCTATACAAAATATACACCAACTTTGCATAGTTGATACCAACCAACTACCCCTAGTTCACTTAGTTTCCTCAGTATCCCTGCGCTTCCGACTTCGATGAGTGCACGCACTGTTACAATTTCTTTGGATTGTATTCCAAAGGAACAACAAATCTTTTGGTAACAACTCTATTGATTCTTTCAAGATAAAGATATCTCAAGTCATATGCAAATGCTCTTCCGTTAAATCTAATAAACTCCTTTACCTGGTTAGATTAATCTATCCAATAACTACAAAAGTAGTTAAGTTAAGATTCGCACTCAATCAAAATAAATATCAAAGAGATATATTGAAAATGCCGATCTCAGGCAACTAATCAATCGAATAAATCCAATTCTAGTTGGATCCCATCTGATCAAGGTTTGTGCTACACAAATATATGAGAAACCAATAAGAAATCTTCTTTGTCTTCAAATATTCTTTAATCTTCGATTAAACCTGCACAACACCACTTGAATCTCTTGTGATCAATCACGCACAGAACGGAGTCTGTTAACAATGGATTATCACAAGATGTCTTTAGATCTACAAACAGTTCTAAAGATCTAGTCGATACTTCTATCTAGTTTGAGTGAATCTTATATCAGAAGAGAATATTCTCAAGAATAAACAAACTAGGTGCAATCAAAGTTTCAAAAACCGTTAGTCAATCAAATCAATCGAAAACTAATAACAATGCAATTATCTAGTTTCCCACCAACGGTACTCGTAGAGCTTCTTTATCCCACAAAAGTCTTTAAACTAGAGGTCATAAGAGATTTCACCTAATTAGGATACTTTTCTCTCCGATTAGACGGCTCCACCAGAAACAATAAGAATGAATTTTGCACGGCTCTTAGGATAGTTTGCTTGAAATGCAAACTTAGGTATTTATAGACCAAGTATATTTGGACACCAAGGAATTTCCAAAACCGAAAATATTCTCAAGATATGCAATGAATGCCAAAATCGGTTTTCCTAATTCCAATCAAAATTTACGAATTCTCTCAATAGAAAATCTCCAATTAGTAAATGCACATTACTAATTTTTATTCTCTATAGATATGCATTTAATTTATGGTAATTAAAGCATATAAAACCAAAAACCTTAATTAAAAGATTCTCAGTTTATTTCGACACATGATCTCCTTGAGTACTAAGAAATATCTTTGAACAATAAATGATAAGAGTTACTGTACCTGTTCAAAATATGTTGACATCTTTTCACTATAAATCCTTATTCATATTTACATGGATTTATATTCTTGGAATCGGTTATACGACACTTTTAAACAAGTTTAGAATTGGTTGACCTGTATTCCAAGATAACTATGTGATTTATAAAATATCAAATCACATACATTGGTTCAATCGGTTCTACCAATCACTAGAATCGGTTATTCCTCAATATGGAAATACTTGTGGCCGGTTACATCAGTTACCAGAACCGGTTACATCAGTTACTAGGACCGGTTACCATATTCCATGGTATTGCTTGTGATCGGTCACACCAGTTAGCAGGATCGGTTAGACCAATTTACAGGATCGGCTACACCAATTACCAGGACCGGTTACCAATTACAAGGATCGATTACACAACACTCTCTGATCGGTCATACCAATTACTAGGATCGGTCACACCAATTACAAATATTGGTTATACCATCTCATGGTGATTACTTAGAATCGGTTACACCAATTACTAAAAACTAGTCATACCAAATCACAAGTCAGGCATTGTGATTAGTTATACCAAGATACATAACAAAGTTATGATCGGTTCTACTATCTCACACATATTGGTAATCCAAAGATTCGCAATGAATAGCCGTACCAATAAGCCTAATGATTTCACTTTCGATTCATAAAACAAGTTCATGAATGTACTTCCTTTAAACGAATGTACAATATTGTTTCCTAGGACGAAATCTTCACCATAACCCGTTCACATAATCATAACAGTATATATAAGATTATGTCGATATCATATCTTATGATCATGTCATAAGATATGACATGATCATCGTAGTCACATTCCCTAATACTAAAATCATACAAATATGATCATGTCACATCACTAGAGTATCATACAATATGTACAATGTATATACAGCTTCGCAGTTATGTTTTCAATATAACACGACTTGAAAGATACGTTAGGATTGAAACAGTTCAAGTCAATATTACTAACCTCAAGAGGAAGGATGATGTCGTTGTTGTTGTTCGCTTCTTCTTCACATTCTTCAGGTCTTCGGAGTAACACTTGTATGTGTCAACATTCCTAAACTTTCAAGTCTAACCTAAACGAAGTTGACTCTAGTATATAATCAAACGACTTTAGATGAGTTTTGACATACTTAAATATGACTACCAAACTTGACATACCAATGCTTGGTGAGTTCAACCGAGCTATGCTCTAACATACGTTCTACTAGTGGCACGACTGTTTATGTGGGACCAAACCTGATTTCTTGGTGTTATAGAAAGTAGAAAACAATGTCTAGATCCAGCACTGAGGCTGAGTATCGTGCTCTAGAAGATACTACATCTGAGTTGGTGTGGGTGCAGTCTCTTATGTCTGGGCTTCAATTTTATTCTCCAAGACCACCAGTTCTCTGGTGTGACAATATGGGTGCAACTTACCTATCTGCCAATCCTATTTTTCATAATCGCATGAAATATATTGAAATTGATTTTCATTATGTTCGTGAATTAATTGCAGCCAAGTCTTTAGAGGTCAGATTTCTCTCAATATGGTTGCAGACATATTCACCAAGGGATTATCCACTGCTCGTTTTTCTACACTACGACCCAAGCTCAGTGTCTTTGCTTCTCACTAGCCACTGGACTTGCGGGGTTGGGGGGATGTTAGAGAATGTGTCTCAAGCGTGTGTATTCAGTCAAGTGAGAAACCGGCAGGTGCTAGTTAGTTAACCGGCTACCGCTGACGTTAGTGTGTTGGTCAATTGATTCTCTTTATATTCTTCCTATCATCTGCTTTTGTACTGCTTTTATACTTGTAACAAAAAATATCAAATTGAAAATCAATGAAAACCTCTAAAGAATTGTCTAGCGACTTTCATCTCTTTACAACACTAGATTTGTGCCCCGTGCTACGCACCGGGCATTTTTTCTCTTTTAACTTGGTGTGCGTAGGGCTTCGCCCTGCCACGTGGTGATGCATTTTCGATTTGGTGTGCGCGGGACAAATACATTAAATAGGTGGAAAATATGTGTAGATTTTTTTATTTTTTCCTTTTATTTTAGCAGAAAATATGTGTGAAATGCATTTTTGATTTGGTGTGTGTGGGGATACGCCCCGCCCCGTGGTGATACGTTTTGATTTGGTGTGCGCGGGGCAAATACACTAAATATGTGGAAAATATGTGGATCTTTTCCTCTTTATATATTAATTTGGAAAAAAGAATCCTAATATGGTAGATAGTCGATTTCCAAATTGAATTTTGACTCATAAAATTCCAAACGCGGTAAGTTAGGTTTTTCTTTTGAGTTTGTAATTTTTAAACTAATCATACATTGCCAACTGTCTTCATCTAAATATTGCAACGTTATGAATTCTAAATTGAATTTGGTTTCCTTTTTAATTATTTTTATCTTTTTGCTATTCTTTTTAAACCAATCATACATTGCCAAGTGTCCTTACCAAAACGCTCGTTTCACAAATCTCTGAAAAGATCTATTTCGGCCAAAAGGAAGTGAGGGTTTCCTCACCGTTCAACGTGAGAGCTTTATTTTTCTAGGCCTTTAAGTCTTTAGATTAGATATCATGTTATGCAACTATTTGTGGATTATTAATCTCTTTACACTTAAATTCATGTTACGCAACTATTTTTGGATTATTAATTTAGTGATCAAATGGCCTTGTGTTGTAATTATCTGTTGACGATGATTCCTAAAAGGGTACAACTTAAAGTATTTAAGTCAGTATAAAGCTTCACTAGCTGCAAGATAAAGTTCGTTTCCCTCGTATATATGATGGTACTACTACTATCGGAGCCACTACCGGTAGCCTAGATTTTTCCCACTTACCCACTGCGGTTATCCAGCAGTGTGGGAATTTTAACGACACTAATGTGGTTATCCAGCAGTAACTTCCCGAGAGGTCACCCATCCCGTGACTACTCCCAGCCGAACACGATTAACTGAGAAGTTTTTCTCACAATTCAGTCAAGTGTACCCATCAGACCTCGGTGTTAAGAAAGGACAAATTACTACTTATATTCCATTCCATCGGCGTACCACTGCCGAAATCGGGGTATTACATACCTGATGCCACTATACCAGAACGTAGTTAGGTACCATTGTAGACCATAACCTTAAAGTTGCAGATCTTATTGATCAACAAGGTAATGGAACTGCACTTTTCTTAAAGTTGCAGATCTTATGCCACACACTAGTCTCCATACGTTCTTGCTTTAAGATTGTTTAGAAATCATGAACTATTTTGTTTGAGTCAGTATTCGGTAGCAGTTATATTCTTGAACCCCAATCTGTGTTGGCTTGTGCACCTTATACACTCATTGATGCAAGTATTGAATAATTATTGGCTTCTTGATCCCAGGATCATAAAAATAAATATGCAAATTATCCTCATAAGCCCAGTCTGTTTTACAAACAATTCTAAGTGTAACAAGACCAAAAAAACCTCGTATAAAAATTATATGTTTTGTGCCCACGGTCCTAGAGAAATAAAAATAAATATGTAAATTAGTCCGATGATCCTATACGATTTTAGAAGCAACCCTAGTTGTAGCAAGACTAAAAAAGCTTCGCATAAATTCTCAAAGCGTAACCGTTTACCTCTCTCAAGACCATTTTTTACTTCATGTATATCCACACTAACATTTTTGTGTGCAACGATTATGCACAATTTTTTCATATGGTCGTTTATATATATTGTACAAACACTACCAATTATCTTTGAAAACCTATATAAAACATTTCAATCAAAAAGAGAGTTTGTTAGTCCTATACAATATATAATTATTCCACTATCGAGTCTCTTTTTTGAGTGGGAATAACAGTTCCACTCAAAGAAAACACTGTAGATAATAGCTGCACTCTAAAAAGATGTGGATAATATGTGCACTCTATAAAACAAAATGTAGATAATAGTTACACACTAAAAAAACTAATATGTGTGAAATGAGTAAAAAATTTACAAGCAACCCGTTATGGAAGTGTAAACTGTAAAGAAAACCCGTTATGGACGTGTAAGCTGTAAATACAAATCAATGGACTCGTGATGGGCAAAAAGAGTGGGTGAAGCCACTATGAAGAAGGTAAGAATACGACCATTTTGTTCTTACGGATTAATCTAGTCAAGACATTCTCGAGTCCTTGACGGTCTAGTAGCTATAAAGGCGCGCAATTGCCATGAGCTTCGCCGAATGACTCATGGTCGAGAAGAGAAGCTTGGCAACTTGTACAGTATATCTATGACCCAGATGTATAGTAGGAGGCCTTTAAATGCATTTGTTAAAAATTTGGAGAAAAAAGTTAAACCAACAATAGACATCAAAAAAAGAAAGATTCAATTAATTGCTCCGCAACCCCGATCTGACCTGCCGACTCATTACACACGCAATACAACTGACAATCATCAAACGACAACAAGAAGCACGCAAGCAAATCAGCAAATCAATAGTGCCATACAATTTACAACAATCTGCTGCAACCTGTGCATATTTTTCTTTGAGTTTCTTTCTTATATGGACTTAATAATTATAGCAAGCAACAGGTACATAAAGATCCCGAAATCACACTGTCATTGGCGCAGTTACCCGTTTTTCCTGTTTTCTCATCCTTAACAGTATTAACTAGGTGAGAGCATATCCCATCACAGTCTATTGCCCTAAAGCAATTTCCTATAATGAAAGGAACAATCTCACGTTGGCGTTGAAATACCGATACCCTGTCCGTTTGATTAACTAGTTTATATCCTTTAGCTTCCAAATCTTTAATTAAGATCGTCCCCCTGGGGATGGAAATCAGTAAACTTTTCTGTCTCTGTAAATGAGCACTTGAATTGAACTTCTGCACATATCCAAATCAAACAATAAAGTTTAATCAGTTATTTCATGAGCATTTCAAATCAATATTTGCATTTACATGAGAATTAATTACGTACTTACCTGCAAAACATGTGAGAATATAACTAGCAAAGACGACGGCGATCAATAGAAATGCGGCTAATCTAGAAGTGCGACATTTACTTTCTGCCATGGCTATAACTTCGGTAGAAATAATCTCTTAAAGCTGTGTTATACAAATATGAGATACTTATAAAACAAAGTAAATTAGAAATGAAATATAAAAAAAAAACATTGATTTTTTCGTTTCCTCAGTTAACTGTCTCGCACGTCTTCCCCCGATGTGTTTCCTTGTAGTTTTAAATGATGAAATCTCAAAGTTGAGAACAAATGAACAAGTTTAACCAGATGGAGAAGAAAAGACGTGAGAAGAATACTGGATATGCTTATCTATATATATGCCCTCAATTAACTCTTTCGCACGATCTTCCCCACGATGTCTTTAATTCCTGTCCTTAATATTTATGCACCTATTTGTGGATTATTAATTATCTGATGATGATTATTCCTTAAAGGGTACAACTTACAAGTATATATTTAAGTTAGTATAACGCTTCACTAGATGTAAGATGAAGGTCGTTTCTCTCGTATATATGATGTTACTACCGGAGAGCCTAGACTGTTCAGTGTTTACCCACTCTCTCCCCCCACAACCTAAATCCAAAATCTGGAAGTAAGAAAATCCTTTGGAGGAAATAATGGGTTCCTCATGAAAACGATATGCGCGCACCATCAATCAGCATGTAAGCTTAGGCAATTATTTTGCACTACGAAAAATGTTCCCCCGGGTACTCTTCGACTTTTAATCTGATAAGAAAAAGAGGATAACCACACTTCACCTAACAAACAAAAGAAAAAAATCACTTTTTAAGTGACATTATACATACCGAGGGACCACGGGAAGACAGTAGCCATAGTACTACGTACGATGATAGGTGCCCTCAGAAACATGGACATATGGCTAACTGCTTTTCTTAATTAAACGATCGAGCAGACGTTTGCGGTGTCTCATATATACAAGCCAATTGTTGGTTTCTGACACATGATACGTAATATGAACAAGATTCGGCACACTTGCTGCTAATGGAATAAATTGTTCTTATTTTTCCCAACACCAAAATGTCTGCACCACCACGCCTGTGGCTGTGGTCATTGATCAAGACATGGCATGGCTTCCTAGATTAGATGGTCCTCCTGCGCACATGTACAGTTTTCGTAATAAAATGGCATGCCAACATCTTATAGTATATATTTTCGTGTATTGGTGTAACGACGACGTCTCAATCTTGTTTGTTAGTTATGAAAAAACTTGTGGTTTTTAAACACAACAACCAGTCCAGAAATTAGATGTATTCACGTTCTGCATGTGCTAAGAAAGACGACGATAGATTTAGTACTGCTGTAAATAAGGCTTCCCCAACTCCTCCTTCAATCATCAACCATCATATAATTACATATTCAGAATACTACTCAAAGAAGAGAAATGTACCAAAAAGATGGAAGGAAAATCCCCTGCTCTCAGTGCTGTCATGATCGGTGTACTCCTAATTGGGCTCTTCTTAGCACATACTTTCGTGGAGGCTGATACACCTTGCTGCACCACCTACAACCAACAAAAATGCTTTCATCGATGTCGAGAGGAAGGTGGGAGCAAAGATTATTGTTCAAATTGGTGTGGATGTCATAGCTGCGTCTTATCACAGACTCCCGTGGAGGCCCCTAAAATATGCTGCATGAACGACACAAGAAGAAATAGATATGAAGTTTGTCTTAATACCGGCGCTTCTGTAGCCTCTTGTGCAGGTGTGTCTGGCTGTTTAATTATTTATGGGTCCTTCTGCCCACCAAATTACCCTCACAAAGGTATTTTTCTGAACTGCGGTGTGTAAAATCAACCGATTCATTAATTGTCTTTTAGCCGATTGATTAATCCAAATTGTATTAATTACTAATAAAAGTTGGCGATGAAGAAAAAAAAGAACAAACATTGCAAACCGCCAATGACTTCTGCAAGTTGGGATGTGCATCCTCTGTGTGCAGTAACATAATCGCTCTCTACGAATCTGCGGGTAAAACGATGAATATTAACTGTGCTTCTTTTGTAGTATGTACTTATTTGTCTAACATATAAACACATAGCCATAGAGTGTTAATTCGTTCTATTTAATTCTGGTTATTTTTGGATACAGACAGCACAAATAAACTTAAAGAAGCTGTTGAGCGTTGTAACAATGCATGCTTCCAGTTCTGCAACAAGAAATCCGACACTGCAGCTGTTGCTGCTAATTAAGCAAAGAAACTATATCAAGCATACATGGAGAGATATCCATGTCGTTCTTGTCGTACTTGCCATTTAAATAAACTGTCGTATGATGACAGAGTCTGTTATTTCCTAGTGTTTATTTCACTGAAAAGTCTGGATTGTAATCATAAGAACAACTACGAGATCTCCCTGGTATAGACATGGTATTTCTCTAGCCCCAAGTGTACTGCTGTAGTACACCTTTGTTCTTATCGAATAAAATCGTTTTTATAATTATCCAGAACTGTTTATTTTTCATTTCGGAGCAAATACAACAACTTGCCAGTAATTGAGAATTTGCTGATAATGATTCAAACTCATGTCTTTGCTATCATCACTCAAAAATGCATATATAAATTTCCAAGTAATTCAGAAGATGAGCTTGTGGATCAAAGAGACCTGAGAAAAATATATATTCCCAAACCAAACAGCCACTTTAAGTTTAATGGTGTTACTTACATAAAACTTTTATCACTCTTGTTCCTGTCGTTCCATGTCTTTAGTTTAAGGTTGAACAATCGTTCAGAAGTTTAAGGTTGAACAATAGTTTAGAATATTGTCAGAGTTGGTTTTCTTGTCTTGTGGACCACCGTAGGTTGTTTGTTAGGTCCGCATGATTACGTGGATTGCATGTTCTTTCTTTACTGTGGGCTGTGCTTCTTTTACTTTGGAGCTCTTCTTTTATGTTCTTTTTTTCCTGTGAGCCGTGCTTCCTATCTTGGAGCTCCTCTTTGTGTGGATGGATATCTTTTGGCTTACTTTTTTCTATTTGGTCATTCACAACTGATTGGGTTAAGGTATTCAATCTTCGATTTACAATTCAACATGAGAAAAAAAAAACGACTCACGATGCAATTTACAATTTAACAATCAGATGTAAACCCTTCAGTTAATGTTAGCTATCAAAAAACTCAAGGACCCTCAAAGTGAGATGTTATTACTTTGTAATTTCACCTGGGTATTTAGAAATATATTTTGCAATGAGAACTACCAATCCTGTGAGCCTTCATCAAGCCACTTAGCTTTTTGACAGCCACTTGTTTCAGTATTTGAAATTCTTAGTCACAGGGGATGGCGTTGGTTTTGGACCTTTGCAACCTATCAAGGAAGGTGGCCTTGGCATTTACATTATGAAGGACACCCGTAATTATTGTTATATTGCGTCTCAGAGCAAAACTTTTTCAGTGCAAAAGGTCATACTCGACAACTTATTCCCTACATACAAAGATTCTGCTTATCAGTTGTCTCTTAGAAACTTCATCAAGGTATGTGGATTACCTTCTAATTATTGCGTTGATGATATTGTCCTCCCCCCCCCCCCCCCCCCCCCAAGCACTCCTTGGAAGTTACTTATTTTAATACAGTCAAAGAAGCAAATACCCGTCCATTTTTCAATGTCAGCAAGAGACTCAATACTGTGGAAATGTAATCGTGTTACATATGCGCAAGATTACTTATCGGCTGTACCCATTAGCGGGCTGAATCAGTGCCTTGGGCCAAGACAGTTTAGAGACGTTGTCTGTTACCTCCTCGGTATTCCGTTGTTTGCCGAAGAAGATCTACGTTCAAGTTTCAATAGGCCTATGGATACTTTTGGTGATCACGCGCTCCACTGTGCCATAGATACTCAAGTTCCGACACAACCTTGTATGTGACGTAATTGCTGATATTTGTTACAAGACTGGCGTGCCTGCGCTTAAAGAAGTGGCACTGGGATTTTTGTCAGATACTAATAGAGATTTACGTCCTACAGATATTCTCGTTTATAACTAGGAAAATGGCCAAGATGTTTGCAAGGATGTAACAAGATTCTCGCCTTTCACAGGTGAAGATACTCGTTCTTTCATCCCTGGCCAAGCTATTTAGAATGTTGTTTCACGCAAACGTACCAAATATTTGGATAAGTGCGTTTCTCATGGGTATGGTTTGGGTGTATTAGCTTTCACTACTTTGGGTGAGCTTAGTGAAGATACTTTGTATCTTTTTTAAAGATTAAAGAATTCTCTGGTTAATAATGACTTTGGTAGTGGTGTAGGTAGTTTTATTTTTTATAAATCGGGTGTTGCTATTCGAAAGGGTGTTGATGACCAGTTTGTTGCTAGGCTACCAACCAAATATCTGTACGAATCCTAACTTTTCTATTTAAGTTGGCCCTTTGTGGCCTCTTTTTTTTAAATAAAAAAATAAAAAAATCAAAAAGAATTTATTTGCAAGCTTTCGTTTGTTTACACCCCAAGAATTGTTTTTGCACCGGGAAGTATACTTTTGCCCCCAAAACCTAGAAATTTTAGCTACAGCCCTGAATATGGGTTATGGGTACAACTTTGTGCGGATACATTAGTCAGATTACGAAAGACTGGGTCTATTGGTCCAAGATTATTCAATTAGAGTCAACCAAGTCAGACACCACTGGTGGTGCACAAATGATTATTTCTAAAGTTTTCTAAAAGGCCCGATTCTCAGATTTCAGATTACAGGTTTTAAATCTCGATCCAGTTTACTGCTATATTAAAAATTTCACTCACATCCCAAAAAAAAAAAAAAAAAAAAAAAAATATAAAAAAAAGAAGAAGAAAATAAAAAATGAACCGAACTGATCATAGACTTTGGCTAATGGAAAGCATATCAAAAATAAAGTTTCCAATATTTTTTATTACATATATATAAGGTTTCTTGTGCACGAATTAGAACCCTTAAAACTCATACGATGGATATAATTTATTCTACGCTTACATAAGGCGAATAATTGTTTCAATATTTCCAAATAGATGGATTTCCCCAAATAGATGAATCCTCTATAACAGATGAACCCTCCTGCCAAATAGAAGGTTGAATTTCAACTAGGGCTCCATTTTTGTTTTCGTTTGGCACATGAGGAACTGTGGGAACCGATGGAGGTGGATTCTCTGGGGACACCTGCTGAATGATATCGTCAAATGCCTTGACAAAAACTTTGTTCACTGTGTTTGTGATTTGTCTAAGTGCGCTTGACCTGTTTTTGTATAGAGATGTGTAGTTGATATCCATTGGAGACATCATACTTTTAGTTAATGGGATCTGAAGGATATTTCCTTCTAGAGAAAATAATGGAGGCACTGGAGATTCGATGCAGTTCATGCAGCAAACAGCTTCTTTAAATATGAGTGATAGAGCACTAGCGTCTATGGTAAGCAGTCCCGAAACAATATGTGGGAATCCTACGGCCTCCAACCATATCCACAAAGCAATTGCCTTCATGCAGAGAAGTATATCTTGCTGCAATTCAATGACTAGTCGTTTGTATAAACAACGATCAATGGCATGAAATGATTTGAGTAATTTGTGGGTTGGGAGTGGAGATGAGACTGGAGATGTATTCATAGTTTTTTTGTATAATTCTCTAGACAAAACAAATCTATGTTGTTGCAGTGATGGTGAGTAATAGGCTGTGGTTATTCGCCTTTCTTATATAGTGAAGGAGTTCTTACACATTCATTGTGTGATAAATGTATTACAGCAAGCACATTTAAAGAGTATTTTACAAAGATATTGCACATTAAAGAGATTTAAAAGTGATGACAATTATATTAATGAGAAGAGTCATCCTAATTAGTATGGGATCTAAGACTACAATAACACAAAGTAATCACGTTAATTGCAGGTCCAAATAGTGAGGCGGGCAGATAGGAGGCAAAACTTACCGGTAAACGGTTTTTTGATATCGATAATTCCGTTTTGTGATGCACAGCATCGACACTTTATCGAATGTTAAACTACGCCATACACTAGTCTCCATACGTTCTTGCTTTAAGGATGTTTCGAAATCTTGAACTATTTTGGTGAGTTATATTCTTGAACCCCAATCTGTGTTGGCTTGTGCAACTTATACACATACACACATTAATACTGCGATAATTGCTTAGAACATATATACCTGTAAAGAAATCATAACTTAGTCCAAGATTCATTGCTAGGTTTATATATAGAAGCTCATGAATACATGAATCCTTGCTATTATTATTCCTCAAAGTGCCTCCGTATCTGCGACATTAATTCAATCTTACCAAATGTGGTTTTACGTTAAAATCGTTAAGCTTATGGAAGTTTGCATTATCAAGCATGTGCAATGGACATCATTCATCTTTCGACCGATGCAATCCCAATTCAAATCATCGTAGATGCAAGGGAAGACAGAGGACATGGATGGTTCAGCAGGTGGTTATACACCAGAAGACATAAACTCTCGAGACTGGTACGTGCTGATGATGAGCAGATGCATCAAAGCTAAATCTCTGCTAGGATTATGTTGCCAGGGTATCAAGTTGCCATGTGGTCCATAAACTTCGGACACAAATGTAGCGTAACTAATGCACCATTATTGTCGTCTAATTTTCATTTATTTGTTTCTCAATAGCATTGGTTCTAACCTTACCACTCCTTTCCATATAATGATCAAAATTGGTCAAGATTAACGTTAACAAACAATCTTCAAATTAAGCAAATGAAAAACAGTTTTGATATTACAACAGCATAACCAAATTTCTAATCAAATAAAGCTTCCAATTTTTATTACATAATAATGGTTCCCTTGCATAAATAGAGCCCTAAAACTCTTCGTTTATTGTAATACAAGCAACCGATCGATTTTAAATATCTCATTATATGTGTACTAATATCGATTACAGTAAATAGATACCTTAGTACTCAAAGTATAGGTCGGATATTCCCAAACTGATGAATTTTCCATAGCTGACGAATCCTTCTGCTTTGTAGCATTAGCACTACCTTGATTTTCATTTGGAAAATTCTGTTGCCAAAAAGTGGATGGAACTTCGATAATGGGTTGATTTTCATCTGTCACAGGAAGAACTGATGGAAATGGAAGAAGACTAGATGAACTATCAGTAACCGGTAAATCCTCGAGCCAAATTTTCGATGGAACATCGGTACTGGGTTGATTTTCATGTGGCGGAGGAAGAACTAAAGGAACGGGGGAATGAATATTCTGAAATGCTTCCTTCATGACTTTCAGTCTGCCCATTCCGTCTTCACATAAATCCATGACTAATCTTTTGAATAAACGTCGTTCAAAGCAATGGAATGAGAGTTCCTAATCGTTTGTGATTGGAGATGGTACTGGCAATGGCTCCATCTACAAGGAAAAAATAAAACAAAAACGAAACTAATGATATCAATACAAAAAATAATTCGCAAAAAGTTAAAATCAAAAAGAAAAATGTATACAGCCGTAGAACATGCATGAACACAATATCACAGTGTACATTGATATTGTGAAGTTTGTGGCCTCTTTACCGAGTAAACGATGCTACGAAGGATGGATATTGGTATAATGCTTAGATGGTGACACCTGGCTAAGTATATATATAATGGTAAGAGCTCTTAAAACATTCATTGTATGCTGAATGTATTACAGCAAGCAAAATCAAATTTAGTAATTAGTAAGGTATAATTGCACATTAAAAGAGATTTAAAAGTGACAGATCACGAGTATACTAATTACATGTTGCGCTAAATCGTCCGTTCGTTCATTTACGAGTACGGTAACACAAAGTGATCACGGTAATTACTGATGTAGCCGCAGGAAATCCTCCGACTACACCCAAATGATTAATTACTCACACTCAAACTTCCCAAAACTAGTAAATGGACAAGATTCAATCCATTTTATTATTTTCTCATAAGGTTTATGCACAGAGATGGAGATATTTTTCAAAGAATACAAACTCTAATTCTCTCTTACAACTTTTCTCACTATAATATCATTTAGACTAGAAAAAACCTCATTACCCTCTACATTTCCTTCTTCCCTTTTAGATAGGTCTTTAACATATTGGATGATAGCTAATAATGTGATTTCATCCCCTACAAACTTTGATAAATTCTTGCCATGTTGTCTCCTTATCGCATTATCCTAGGTCAATGATCTTATCGCACTGATATCACGCTTTTCATGTGATCATTTTTGTGATCGCAGAGATGTCCGAGCTGAGTCCGACTGATCATCATGGTCTTATCCATATTCTTATCGTGATCCTTCTTGTTATCTAGTCATCGTAATACTTTCTAATAGTTATGCTCTTAACTTTCTTAAATATGTCGAGACGATATTTTGTATCCACATTTTGTCTCTTATCGTACTAGTCTTCCAAAGGAGGAATAGTAAGAGAACTCTATACTTTCTCGGCTTGTCTCTTGGTATTCTGTAACTGTCGACAGATTCCCGTGACCCTCGCTCAACCGTTTACACGTGTTTCTCACGTTGCTTTATGACTGACACATCTTCAATTCTCCTCACCTTTTGACTTAGAACTAACTCAGGCGGTTACCTATTCGTATAAATCCTTAGGAAAGAGAATAATCCTCATTATCTCCATCTTTTCGCCTGTCATTTCATCTTTCTCCTCTGTAATTTCTTTTCTCTCTTAAAAATTTATTCCAACTTCTCACAGTTTTCTTCACTAAGTTTCTCTCTTAATCTATTATGTCGATTCATCCATCCAATTCTCTTGCTACCGATTCTCTGTCCAAGTAAGTTTAATTTCCTTGTTATGCTTGAGTTTTTGATTTCTCGATTTTAAAGTTGATTTTTCCTATTGTTGATGCTTCGTTCTTGGTGTTCTTCAGGCTTTTCCTTTCTGCTATTGTGCTTGTTCTGATGTTTGCTTTTGCTTCTGATTCCATTCCCATACTTCGATATTTTCTATCAGTATAACTCCATCAAAGAATACCAGGAAACCCTTATCAGAGTTGATGGTCGACTTGGAAAAGAAGGGTTGCAAACTTTCCGCTCCTTCTGGCTCTGAATCCCATACATGCCTTGACTACAAGTGGCTCACGTTGGAGAAGTGGAATGCGAGAAGGATCATCGTG
This sequence comes from Papaver atlanticum, assembly GCA_023531105.1. Classification (NCBI taxonomy): domain Eukaryota; kingdom Viridiplantae; phylum Streptophyta; class Magnoliopsida; order Ranunculales; family Papaveraceae; genus Papaver; species Papaver atlanticum. The sequence goes on along the minus strand of JAJJMB010009474.1, from coordinate 1,923,871 downwards.
TCTATCAGACAATTGCATGCCGGAATGCCTTTTCCACTATATGATCCCGATAGACCATTGTTCTACGAGATTCTATCTCGTATTGATCCTGTGCGAGGAATCTTCCAACTATGCGACAATGTTATTCGTATTCTTGTGGAGTTTTCTGCTCGTGCGGCAGGGAAAGGATTTTCTGGTTGTAGTTGCAGGAAATCCCACAACCACACCCTAATGATAATCTATGAAGTAATCTAAGTAACCATGATGAAATACTCAAAATCTTTTATTAAATCTTAGAATAAGTACAAAGATGATGAGGGAAAACTCTAACTTGGAAAACAAATAACTCTATCTCTCCTAAATATCTTATCTCAGCTCACCAAAAAGATATCTCTCTCTACAAAGGCATTAAGCTCCTTTTATAGGAGTTTACATAGTGGAGGACAGCTAATAAAGCCCCTAATTTCGGATCTGGCGCGCGTCAACGTCGCGTAGACTTTATCATTGCCGCGCGGTTTCTTCACTGCCGCACGATTCTTCACACTTCTGTCGTGACTAGGTGATGTCATCTGGTTCGTCATCTTGGACGTATTATATATGCGTTCAGGTTCGCTTGCTACTAATAAAGGATTTATTTCGCTTACCAAATGAGTGTGCGGTATTTTGCACCCACATTTTACCTCTTCTCTTATCGTTCTTTCAAAAGGGAGAGAGCGTTATGAGAAACCGTAGTTTGTTATTTTTTCGCACTAGTTCATCTCTTCGTATTCTTTTCAATTGATAATTTTTCCGGAATTTCGGCATGACAGCATACACATGTTTACTCTGCCTCTTACCATCTGACACGTCCCTGATAACCGCCTCTTCTTATCCGTCCGTCCCTAATTAATGCACTGATGGAAAGAAATATCTTGGGAGTTGGGATGAAATCCTTTATTTACTGTGACACGTTTTCTCTTCTTTCTTTTTACCTTCTCTCTTCATATTTTTTCTTTCTCTGCAACTTTCATCTGCTGCTGCTGTTCATTTTCTTCCGCCTAATCTTTGATCGTTCCTTACCACTTTCTTCACATTCTCTTCCAATCGTTGTTCCCTTCTCACTTTTCTCGTTTTCAAACTCTATTCTTCATCATCATCTTGATCATCCTGATCTTGATTGATTTGATCTTCTTGATTAAATTCCCATTTTCCATTCCCATTCTAATAATGGGTCTTAAACCCGGCTGGAAGAATGCTAAAGAATTTGCTAAATTGAAAGATGAGTTCAGGCGTAAGGGATTCGTACTATCATCCCCTCCTGGATCAGAACCCACCTCTGTGCTCGGACCTGAATGGTTTTCGCTTGACCAATATGGTGATCAGAAAATCATCATTTCGCTCGGCCAACTTTCTGTGGGTCTTCCCATTCCCCTTTATGACCCTCAAATTCTTATTTTTTTACGAGCTTCTATCTGATGTGAGATTTTCGCGCGGTGTATTCCAATTGAGCGGCGATTGTATTAGAATTATGGTTGAATACTCTCGTCGCGCGGCTGGATTGGAATCTTCCTATCCCAAGTGGAAGAAGCCTTTCAATAAGGAAGAATACATAGTGGGGAACTTCTTTGCCAACTACAATGTCGTTATCGTGAAAAACGAGCAATACCGCTAAGGAATCCGTTTGGTGAGAGCGGATGGTATCGCAGAGAACAAGAAAATCATGCGGGATGTTGATTTTCACAATCCATCTAATGACTCTGCGCGTCGTTCAAAGGATACTCACTTGGTAGAATATCCTATTTTTCTTGAAGGTCCTTACATTACTGGTAAGGGTGCTGATGATTCACCTCTCCCCCTTCCTAGGGAGTTTGCCGCTTATAAACCCTAGGAATTTGTATGGCCCGAGGAAAAAGATGTGGTACGCTACTTTTAACTTTATTTTTCTGTTCATTTCTCTTCTTTTTCCCTTAGTTTCCCTAACTATTTCCTTTGGTTTCAGATTGCGAAGCAGAAAAAGAAGGCTAATAGAAATGCGTCTCAGGTATCAAATTCGCACAATAATGAAGTAAGAAATACTCTTTGTTTACTTTTAACAATATTGTTGCCTGTTTTTCTTATCTCTCATTATGTGTGTATGTGAAGGCTGTAGACGTTGAGGGTTCTAATGATGATGCACTCCCATCTAAGGGTAAGGGTAAGAAGGTTGTCTCTAAGGCCCCTTCTCAAAATCCTCTTAACATGCGGAAGGCATCTTCTCCAACTCCTTTAGATTCTCACTCTTAGGATGATGCTCTGCTTCTTCTTGACAACTCCGCGTCCACATCTTCTATGGGGCAGTTGTCAAGTATCTTCTCGATCGGACTCTTTCTCAGCTATCAATAATGAGGAATTGACTCGTACATGTGAAGCAGTTGCTAAAATTTGTGACGTTCCTTCTCTGAGTCACGAGTCCTTAAAAGGAGTTGCCTCTGCGTTAAGCCCAAATTTTTAGTTCGCACTTGGATCTTTGGTAAGTTCCCTTTTAGTGTGTTTAACCTTCATTATAGTTTTATGCCTTATATCCACTTTGTTGTTTACTCCTTGTTGATGTAGAGCGCTCGTATGTCCTATGCGGTAACTTCCGATCTTCAGAGAAAGATTCGTGCTCTGGAAGCGGAAAATATCAAGCTCAAAGGTGATCATTCTTCGAGCTCTAAACGCGTGATAGATCTCCGCAAAAGGAATGAGCAGCTTATTGGTATGTATTTCATTCCCCTCTTTACCCTGACATCTTCGCGTCATTTTCGTCTCCTTTAATCGCTTGCCTCTGCAGAGATCTATAACTTAACTGGCGATGCAATTAACTATCCCGTTGAGGATGAAATTCTTCTAGAGCATCTTAATGTCTCCTTGAATAACTCCTCAAATGAAAGATTAAGGACTTTTACTATGGAGGAACTCAAGTCAAAATATGAGATTCTTAAGCGTGAGCATAGGAATATGTTATCCGTAAATAATAGTTTTAAACGCCGCATACACAATTATAAGGAAGAAATTAAGAATCTTGAGGCGAAAAAGAACGCTCTCATTACTAAAAAGGACAAGGAAGTTCTTAAGGGTCCTCAGGCTTTGAAGGAGTTTCATGATATTAAACTCCAAATTCAAATAGAGAGAGATCAAGCTATAAGCGAAAAGAACGCCCTGATTGCTCGTGAGAATACGATTCGCTCTCGTCTGCTTATTCAGAATGATGATGAGTTTGAATGGGATGCTAAAGTTATTGATAATGCTAGGATGGGCTTAGCTACCAATGTTAGTTTAGAATATGTTCATGCTGAAGTGGTTAAAGCCATTATTTCTGGAAAAGAAGGTTGCTCATGATTCTTATTTAATGATTTCTTCTTTATATTATGCTTTGATTTTCTTCTTGCGCGTCCTCACTACTCTTGTCCTTCTTTATAGAATCTAAGAAGAATCAGCTCAAGGAGATTGAGGAGTTGAGATCTAAGCTTTCTGCCAGGGATTCTAAGTACCGCGGGCTCAAGAAGAAATTGATGGTCACCGTCTCTAACTTGACTAAAGACGCGATTCGCCTGCGTGATTCAGAAGTCCAAAAGTACGCAGGGAAGATCTGTGTTGAGCATAACATTCCTCTTCCGGATTTTGATTTCCCTTAAATTCCTGCTATGATATCTGGTTTACTAGAAATAAGGTTTTCTTGGAGAATATAACACCTGACAGTGTTAGAGAAATAGCAAGAATAACTCAAAGGGTCCATGACAGTGAATTGAGATTAAAGGGTTTCATGAATAATTCCTCATATGGTCTCCAAATACTAAAATATTTTGGTATAGGCTGTAGAAAAGTTAGATCTGTCAGAGCTATTGAATGCACTTTTACTCTCCCTGATGTTGATAAGATATTACTGTGCTGTGATGGAGCTTCAAGAGGGAATCCAGGGTGTGCCGGTTAAGGATTTGTGGCAAGAGACTGCTCTGGAAATTTCATTACAGCTGAAAGTGTAGGCCTGGGCATCTCAGCAAAATTTATTGCAGAAATCATGGGAACAATAAGTGCTCTGGAATGGGATGTAAATTTTTTTAAAGAAAAAGTTATTATCAACTCCGATTCTATAGCTGCCATTAGTACATTTATGAAGAACAAACTTCCCTGGTATGTATGGAACAGATGGAGATTTTTCTGCAGCAAGATCAAAGCTATCCACTTCAATCATGTTTACAGATCGAAGTAAACTTCTCTGCAGATTTTTTTGCTAAGAAAGGTGTGCATTGCTCAAAGGGTCAAGTACTAAAATTTGATACCAGACGTCCTCATATGCACAAAATGGAATTCCCAGACACAACTTAAGATTTGATTAGCCTATGACATGTTGTCAACTTTGGAGGCTCCTTTCATTTGTTATTTTTTCTATTTTAGCATGGGACATGTTGTCCACTTTAGCTATCTTTTTCTTTTGTAATCATTCTTTGATCAATACAAATATTTTTTTGGTTACAAAAAAAAACAAACGCCATCCGCCGTTGCGAATCACCTTTGATTCACAACGAAGCTTATGCCGTTGCTAAAAATTGAAACATGGTGTTTTGCAACAGAGATCTCTGTTGCGAGCCCAGTCAGCAACAACCAATGTCCATCCATAAAAAATGGTGTAGTGCTCATTATATGTGTACTAATATAGATTACGGTAAATAGATGTCTTAGTACTCCAAGTATATACAGGTCGGATATCCCCAAACAGATGAATTTTCCATAGCTAACGAATCCTCCTGCGCTGTACTTCCTTGATTTTCATTTGGCGGAGGAAGAACTGCGGAAAATTGAGGAAGACTAGATTAACTTCCTATAAAAGGCAGATCCTCTTGCCAAATAGTGGATGGAGCATCGATAATGGGTTGATTGTTATTTGGCAGAGGATGAACTGAGGGAAATGGAAGAAGACCTATAAAAGGCGAATCCTCCTGCCAAATTGTGGATGAAACATTGACACTGGGTTGATTGTTATTTGACAGAGGTAGAACTGAAGGAACGGGGGCATAAATATCCTGAACAAACAGAAATGCTTCCTTCATGATATCGTCGAAAGCACTAGGGTAATTCTCATTCACTGTTTTCTCAATACTTCTGAGCGCGCTCTCCCTGTTTTCGTTAGGGGTGGCAACGGGTACCCGATTACCCGAAACCGAACCGGAACCGGGTCTTCCGGGTCCGGATCCTAATGTTGGACCCATTTGTGATTTTACTACCCGGAGGATGGACCCGTTTAAGAACCGTTTAGAATCGGGTCCTCATCATGTATACCCGGCGGGTACCCGGTAAAATGTAAGCACAGCGTACATTTAGGTTAATCCTGTCCAGTTCTTAGGGTTATAAGCCTTCGTTCCAGCCGCACTTCCTCTTCTCAGATTCAAATCAATTTCTTTTCAAAGATCTAGATCAATTTCGTTAATTAGATAGTGCATATATTTGGTAGTTAGTACTACGCACGGCCAATCATACTGCTGTTTGCTTGATTTTTACGAAAAGATGTATAGTCCAGTACATCTAATGAACATAACGGAGGAGCACAAATCAGTTTCTTCTTTCGTTCTTACTAAAAATTATTCACAACTGGCTATTGTAATACTTGTCGACACAGATGAAGGTGTGGCCACTAACAATATGGTTATGAATCTCAAACCCTTCATCAGCTCTTTAATCGGGAGATCTTATAATATATACAAATAACGATGACAAGCATAACTAAATTCTAACATTTGTACAAGTGGAAATCACGCAGCTTCTTAGGACTACAAAGATTACATTTGAAAATATACTAACAGTAATCAGTTTCTACGAAGATTACATTTGTGCAACTAGCTCTTTAATCTTCTAACAGTATTTCTTTCTTCCTACCGTGAAATTCATCTATTTTTTTCCTTTCAGTAACTACTGTATCTCAAGAACCGGTTAGGACCCCGAACCGACCAAGAACCGGCAATATTATCGGGTCTGGCTCCAGGTTCAATGATTTTGGAACCGGACCCGTTAGGATCCGAAACCGAGTAAATTTAATAGTTCCGGTTCTGGGTAGTATGGTACCCGGACCCGATGGGACCCCTAGTTTTCGTATAGGTATGAAAAGTTGAGTGGTTGTTTGAGATACATAAATCTTTGATGAAAAAAAATATTTTCATGATCTTCGTTTCCGGATGTTGAAGAGGGTGGAGGATCCAGAGATTCAAGACAATTGAAGCAGTGCAGTGCTTCATTAAACATCTGTGCTAGTTCCCGATATGTTACATCAACAAGGCATGCAATGAGGAAGGGAATGTTAGCGTCTTGAAGCCACATCCAAAACGCAATAATTTTCAGGCTGCGCGTTACATCTTTACATAAATCCATGACTAATCTTGTTAATAAACGTCGATCAATACTCCTCGTCATTTGGGATTGGAGATGATACTCGCAATGGCTCCATCTACAAGTAGAATAAAAAGAAACAATAAAATACAAGAATTTTTTCGCAAAAATTTAAAATCAAAAAGAAAAATGTATACGGCCCTAGAACATGACTACAATAACAGTACATATATATGTATGTATGTTACATTGATAATGTGAGGTTTGGGGCCTCTTTACCGAGTAAATGATGCTCTCTACAAAACATGGATACTGGTATATAATATATAATGGTTAGAGCTCTTAAAACATTCATTGTATGCTGGATGTATTACAGCATGCAACATTGGTTGTCCCCCACAGGGAACATCCTGAATCAATATATAAACTTTCCGAAACACATATAACACATAATCATTTTGAACAGTTTCAAGGTCTGCCTCAGGAATTGGGTGTCCCATTTAGAAGGTAAATAGCTTTCTGCGTCAATCCCTTTCTAGATCTCGTGCGACTACTCCTCCATCACGCATCCCGTTACCGTTGTGAACTCTGACACACTTTGATGGTGGTTCTTGCCATTGTTCATAATGGTCAGTTTTTGTTTAACCCTTAGCTCTACGCCATTTATTTATTTATTGTAGGTAGATATCTCTTTAGAAGGTCATATATAGGAAATAATAAATCTCCAAAGGCTCTTCATAGTATATATTTTTTTTTCTATTTTTGGAAAAATACATTGCGATATTAAATTAGTCGATCAGGCAAAGAGCCCGTTGAGCATTGTGTTTTACAAAAGCATCAGTTTCTGGAAATAGCTCTCTCAACTCATAGTTCGAATAGTTAGAGAAGAAGTTTGAGGCTATCTCATACAATTTTGACAACCACTCCTGCCTTAGGGAATTACATTCAAACATGCGAAAATATGAAATATAATGTACATAGTCATCAATCAGTTCATTGTTGCACTGTGATTGATGCTTGCTCCATTTCTTCTTCAGTTCTTTTACTAGCTTCCTATTGACCAGCTGGATGTTACAGGTTCTTTCATTCTGCTGTTGTGCCCACTTCATTGCTGCCAGGACACCCAGTGTGCTTTCTTCCTTTTGAGATGCTACTCTGCAAGAGAAGGTCTTGCAATCTTGGGTTCGTTGTTCTTCATCTGCAATAAGGACAATGACCAGAGAGTAATTTGGATAAGATTGGTAGTCGCAATGTATTATGGATCTTCATAGTATAAACAACATGAAATCAAGATTTATTTGGCATTACATTTGAGTATAAACAGCTCTTCAACAATCCAGGGTTCTATGACGCAACAAAACAAAATTTATGTGAAAGAGATTATTTTTGGTGTTTTTTTTCACGTTTAAATAAGAAATTTTGTGTTGTAATGAAAATGAAATCTTGAAATACAGAAGCTAATGAAATAAAAGAACTCGCAAACTGGTGAAATAAAAGAAATAACCCCTAAAATCATTCCGGATCAGAGTGACACACATAATATCCATAATAAATATGTATAAAATAATAATAATAAAATAAATCATGAAGATAAATAAATGTACTTTTACGCGTAGATAAGGCAAATAATTGTTTTAAGGCTTCCAGATAAATGGGGACCGATGAAGCCTCCTGCCAAATAGACTTTTGAACTTAAACTCCAGGTCGATGTTGATTTTCATTCGGCAGAGGAGGAGCTGTGGGAATCGTTGGAGGCGGATTGTTTGGTGACGCTTGCTGAATGATATCGCCAAATGCCTTAATGTAAACTTCATTCACAGCGTAGGAGATTCGTCTCAGTGCCCTAGACCTGTTTTTGTATAGAGATGTGTAGTTGATATCCTTCGGAGACATCATATTTTTGGTTAATGGAATCTGAATGATATTTCCTGTTAGAGAAAAGATTGGAGCTATCGGAGATTCAATGCAGTTGAGGCATCCAACAGCTTCTTGAAATATTATTGATAGTGCGCTAGCTTCTATATTTAGCAAACCCGAAACCATGGTTGGGAATCCGACCTCTTCAAGCCATATCCAGAAAGCAATAACTTTCATGGAGAGCAGTATGTCACAACGTAACTCCATGACTAGTCGTTTGTATAAATAGCAGAGTGGAGACTGTACTGCTGGAATTGTAGTCATAGTTTTTTGTGTAAGTCTAGAAAAACCAATCCATTTTTGATGCCTGGAAGGTGAAACAGGTATATATAATGCAAGAGTTCCTGTACATTCATTGTATGCTGAATGTATTACAGCAAGCAGTTTCAAGGAGTATTCTACAAAGATATTGGCATATTGCACATTTAATAGACTTAATAGTGATGAATATTAATTAGAATAGTAATGCTATTTAGTACGAGGATTTAAGACTGTGATAACACAAAGCAATTACTTTAATTGCAGATACAAATATACAATGTATGATAAGGTTGGAAAATATGAGGCGAAACTTAACGGTAAACGGATTTTCCATATCGCTAATTCCGTTTTATGATGAACCTTCACAGATCCTTTATCAGATTTTAGATTAGGCCATACACTTGTGTCGTTACTTGGTCTACTGATGGTTAGAAATCTAAAATTAATTTTGAATGAGGCGGTAACGGTTATATTTTTGAATCCCAATCTGCATCAGCATGTGCATACTTATACACTGATTATTAATACTGCGGTAATTGCTTAGAGACCATACTTGTAAAGAAATCATAATTAAGTCCAATATTCTTCTTATAATGATAATTCAGGTTTATATGTAGAAGTTCATGAATAAATGAATCTTTGCTATTATTATTCCTTGAAGTGCACCAGTATCTTTATCATTAATTCTTTGCATTTAAAAATACGATAAAACAAATTAATTATTTAGATTACTGATCTAGGTGAGCAAAACGGAAGCAAGTTGTCCGGTTGACGGATCTAACGCGACTTTTCTTGCGATGTACTAAGTTTTAGTTTTTATGAATAATTTTTATTTTGTTGGTATACTGGTATATCTATTATCTGATTCCCAACCCCGTCTTGCAAAAGTATACACTCAATTGCTTACGAAAACATGTAATGAAAGCATGTCTATACTTGCAAAAGTATATATATCAGTGTGTTTATATATATAGAAGTTCCTCTGGTATTACACTAGGTAGATCCTTATTGGTGTGTCAGATCTTTATAGAGAAATTGAGCTTTATTTGGTAGATACTGTTTTAGGCGATAATTAGCCCTAGAAGATTTGGTCGTGGACTAGTGGTGACCAACAACCATTGGCAACACTTGAAGCACACCGACTTTTTTTGTTACAGAACAAAAGACCTCCGACCATTGAAGGATTTTCATGGTTCTGACAAGACGAAGACTTATGTTAATTTTCTGCTTTCATTTTTTTTCTTTCTTTTTTTACTCAGCAAAATTAAGGATTTCATTATAGAAGCTTACAAAAGCAACCAAAAGGAACAAGATTAAAAAAAAAAAAGCCTGGCTAAAACTAAGGCACTCGCAGACCCTACGTTGCAAAAAGAATACCTCAGTTAGCCATAATATAGTCTAGGTCAATGCCCTTCATGGAATCCAAGTTCCTGCACCACAAGAAAGCTTGCGTCTTTACCATTTCAGTGGTTTTAGCAAAGGTTGCAGTTTCATTATTAAATATGATGTCGTTTCTGACATTCCAAATGGTCCAAGTAACGGTCGCAGTCTTATTATTAATTTTCTGCTTTCGTTGACAAGCACATATATCATGTCAAACCAATCAGCAAACCTAAACCAGAGCGTTAAGAAAATAATTGTTCGTGAACTTTAACTTCCAAACAACACATCTTTATTTCATTTTTTAAGCAGAGAGATAATCCATGACAGAAATCAAAAAATTACAGCAATTAAACGGCAATGACTAAGATCATTGATCAGTCCAGAATCGCTAGCTCTACTCTTGAGTCCTCAGCTGAGGTATCTCCTTGACCAAACATGGTTCCCATTGATGAAAAACATTACTACTTCATTCCCATGGAGTATGGTGTCTATGGAACTGGCAGAACGAAATACAATATAGGCGTACATTGGCTGTTCTCCACGGGGAACATCCTGCATCATAATCGTCTCTACAGCGTCACTGCCTAGAAATCTGCAGTAACCAAAGAATGAAATGAGATGGTCAAATGGTGAACGAACAAATTAGAAGTAATATATCAACTTTAGGAAACACATAGAATACATACTCATTCAAGACGGTTTCAAGGTCTGCCTCAGGAATTGGGTGTCCCATTGAGAACGTAAACAGCATTGTGCGTCGATCCCTTTCGAGATCACGTGCGACTCCTCCATTACTCATCCCGTTACTGTTGCGAATTCCACCATTATTCTGATGGTGGTTCTTGCCATTGCTCATAATGCTCAGATTTTGTATAACCCTTGGTCTATACTAAATTTTTCTTTCTGTAGGTAGATTGCTTTAGAAGGTGGTTTATATAGGAGATGATGGGTCTCTAAAGATCTTCAGAGTATGAGCATAAACAGCAAGATATACTATTGTATAGTAAGTTAGTAACTAGCAATAAACGCATTTGGCATTTCATTAATAATATAGGTCAGGTTCATTGTATGTCTCATTCATCGTACCGTACAAATGGTGCATCATTATTCAGTGTCATGCATAGTGTCTGTTTATCTACTGTACAGCGACTCACTATAGCCTTGCGGCTTCTTTTGGTGCTGCTGCATAATAACCAAGCCCATCTTCGTTGTGATTGTTTAATGGAACGTTGAGGCCTGCCTTTTCCATGAAAAATAAAAAGCAAGGTATCACTTGAAAGTTAAGAGCAAACCTCACCCTTAGTTTTCCATTGAGAGATTAAACTCTTCCCTTCACAACAGGAAAAGGAAGCCTCTTGACGCTAGACTAATTAAGAACCTTGTAAGAATGAAGAGAATAAGACCCAAAATGTACCTCAGAATCGACCAAAGATTTTGGATCGACATTGCTAAGAATAGCAGTCGAAGGACTAATCGATTGAGCAGAAATTTTCAAAAGCATTTGATGTTACATACTTACATTAACTTATTGCCAGTTCCAATTGGATTGTTTCGAAGACAAAAATAATTTCATTAATGAATGTCTTACACTTAGCAGCTTATTCCCCGTTGGAAATAGTATAAAAGCTGCAAATATATTTTGAACCAGCAAATGATTGATTTACACAACATATCATGTTTCAGTAGAATTTTGATCCTAGTTTACGTATGGTACAATCATTCTTGATGAAGCTGTAAGTCCAAGAACCTGCTATAGCTCCACAAATGGGGCCAATTATGTATATCCATAGCCCTTCATAGCGGTTAAATACGAGGGCTGGCCCCAAACTCCTCGCAGGATTCAACGATGCCCCGCTAATTGGCCTATAAAGATTAACTGAAAAGATTAGGGTAATTTCTCAAGTTTTCTAAGTTCTTTGGTCGTAGATTTTGTTTTCTCCAAGGGATATATGGGAGTATTTGACATGTTAAGAATAACTACATTAAATTGTGAATGAACAAAATTACCCAGAGCAAAGTATGTTTACGATTACGGTAGATCCTATAGCAAGGCCCGCAAGTTCTCCTACCTGCACAAAACCAATACACGATGACCTACGTAAAAGACGCTCTGATTGTTAAATTTGGTCAAGTTAATTCACTTTCTAATTTTCTTACTGCTCTACTATCTGTAGCGACACTGCAGATTACAAACATGAGGTAGAAAGTTGTGATAAACTCAAGAACTAAAGACTGCATATTTGATCCATTTGGTAATGTTCCCAGGAAATGGTCCTGATTCCCTTGGAATAATAGTCTTAAGGTTCCTATTGCAAGCGTTGAACCAGCAACTTGAGCTAATACATAGCCAGGTACCTAAAAGAAAATATACAACCAAGATATATCATATATTCATGACTTGAAACTTCTGGAAAAAGTGGCGAATTGCAAAAGCGCAGTATACCTGTTTCCATGGAAACTTTCCACAACCACAAGTGGCAAAGGCGATAGTCACAGCAGGATTGAAGTGGGCACCAGAAATATATCCAAGAGCATAGATCATCACCATCACAGCAAGTCCCCAAGTTAGAGCGATTCCAGGCAAAGTCACAACCTTATCATTGTTTAAATTCACGTTTACTGCAGCACATCCAGCGAATATCATGAAAAATGTTCCAATTCCTTCAGCAATCAACTGCATCGCCCGTTAAATTAAATTGAGTAGTTAGCAGGGTTATAAAGCTTCTCTAGAATTAAGCATAAATATGTCAAAAAAAAAAAAAAAAGTGGAAATTTAAATGAATATGCCTTCTGGAAGAATGGTATCGAGAAACAAGAGATGGATTCTTTGTTGGTTGTTGGTGGTACGGGGTGATCGCTGTTGTTTACGGATGAGTTTAGATCGTTGATAGGAACAATAGCGCTGGGTACAGAAGAATTCGTCCGGTTTGAATAAGACCCATTGGTGTTGTTAGTATTAGACATTGAAATCTCAGACATGACTGCAATGAGAGATACCTTATGCAACAACGTACGACGACTCGATGAAGAAAAATGTTCTAGAGATCAGAGAAACCAGTGTATGGAGTTCATGACACCAAAAGGGGAGGAGAGATGAATGATGGAAGTCAACTATATTAAAAATTATTGAAGATAATCAAGTTTCAACTAAATATTTGAATATGAAGTTAGACAAATATGTAATTGGAAGATCCTGCCATTTGTTTATATTGAAGATAATTAAGTTTCATCAACTTATTTTTTGAATATTGGATTGAGTTGGTAAGCATTATGCCACGTTCTAGCAGGACTATACGTGAAAATATCTTCTTTTTCTGGATCCTCACTATACTCTACATTTCACCGTCGGAAAATTGGTCAACGGCTTTGACCAAATAAGTCCCCACTTTTAGTAACTTGTTTACGGATGTTGATTCAATTTGGATGTTAGATCAAACGGGATGATAATTGAATCTCAATATTAGATTTTCTCATTAATTGGTCAACGGCTTTGACCAAATAAGTCCCAACTTTCAGTGTGTTCGCAGGTGCATATCGTAATTTATGAATATTCATCGAGAACCTTACTTAGTATTTGCTGAAGCATACTGCAATCATCAAGGTATTCTTTCTCTCTGAGGTTTAAAATTAATTTTCATGCACACAGTATCATTTCACGGGTTTAAAATTAATTTTCAACTGATAATGCATATTGCAGGTAGTACTATGTCTCTACGTTCACATATCTATTTGATACTAATAGAGATATAAGATCTCTCACGCTTTTGATTTCAAGGTGATCTCTCTAAGCAGCCAAAGAGCAAACCTAACGCACTTTAACTGTTTGGTTAAAATGCTAAGCAGAATTTCATCCTAAATTACGTTGTTTTGTGATACAATCGATAACTCCAAGGCTAAGATTCAGAATTTCAAGGTAACTATTTGTTCTTACATTCCCTTTTTGTTCCACTTTTATTTTTTTTGTTTTAATTTTGTGATTTCATGAAATGAATATACTAAACTGTCGTTGTTGGGTGTGTAAATAGTAGAATGGTTTTGATTTGAAGATTGTAGATTTGTTACTGTGGTGCTGTGAACAACTAAAACACAAAGTGAAAAGTAAGATTTTTGTGATTTATTTGGATTATTGAATATGAGGTTTCATTAGTTTCTTCGTAGAAGAATATTAGGACCATCAACTATAAATAGTGTAGCCCATAAGAGAACCCACAGGGTAAAATGGGTGACGAGGTGGTTTATAATGGTGACAAGTGATGGAAGGGATTGGATTTTCAGCGTCTGTGAGGTTGTTTTGAAGTTTAAAGTCTAACTTGAACTATTAATTGAGGCATGGTCTTTCCTATATATTGGTTTGAGTTGTGAAATTTCGAATATAGATGGTGTACGAAAGCAGTAATATTTCATTCTAAGCTGAATATCCATAAGCGTCTTTGAAAAGAAAGGGGTTAATACTGCTGCAGGTGAAAATCTCTTCATTTACATTATGCGACTTGAAGTGAAAAGAGTTGGCTGATAAAGTTTAATTTTGGCTTTGATTTAATCTCCCTGATCGTGTTGCCATTGATTCCATATAATATCCATGGGTTATTTTCTTATACTATTCTTTAGGCTAAGTCTTATGGGCTAGATTGAAGGTGCTAGATTAGCAGTTAAGTGTTGCAATTCAAACAAAAAAGTGTGGCCTAAAAGTTAACACTAGTTCTCTCTCCTACCAGTTGCTCGCATGTGAACTAGCAGCTAGATAGTTTCGCTGAATGATTCAGCGCCAAAAAAAACACCTTTTCACTGAATGGCTCAGCGCTGGGCGATATATCTTTTAATCTGACGGCTGAGATTTAAAGCGTTGAACTATTCATCGCTGGGCGCTGAATGGTTCATCGTTGGACTGACGTGGACTGCTAATCTAGCTGCTTGATTAGCACTCCCATAAGACTTAGGAGGTAGTCCTAGCTGACGTGGACTGCTAATCTAGCTGCTAGATTAGCACACCATAAGACTTAGCCTTATTATTTTCCAGTTCTTTGCTAAATATTACCCATGGAGTGAATGATGTGTATATTTTTCTGAAGCAAATGATGTATGTGTACAACATACTCGATTCATTTCTTCATAGAGCAATTACGTTTGATGTAGCCATGAAGATCATTTTGACCGTATCTTTTTCATTTCTTCATAGAGCAATTACGTTTGATGTAGCCATGAAGATCATTTTGACCGTATCTTTAATTTTATGCGGGTTATACATCCATTTGATGCTCAAGCATATGGAAAGCTTGGTACGTTTGTTGGTGACCACGTAGTGGTTCACCGGGTACATATTGTCCGAAATATGGCCTTCGACCCTTCAACATTTTCTTTTTATTGATTTACCTCCGGTAATAACCCATTAGTTCACTTCATAGAACCTATTGATGCATTGCTCTTATATTTAACCCCAAAGTTTGTATTACAGGGGTGTATATATGGAGAAGGCACAATAACATTAATTACATTATGCTTACTTAAATTTAGGTATTAGTCCAGGTTCATTTAGCTTTTATCTGTTTGAATTTTTCTGTCAGCTGAATCTTAAACCAAGATTTTGATCCATGCTCAGAAAGAGCTTCCTGTTCTTTTTGGTTCTATATCATGATACGATTTCTATTTTAAATGGTTAGATTATTTTTGGATCAAATTTCGTTTACTTTTTACTGTAGACTGCAAGTTCTTTATCCAAGTCCTTTGACGGTTTATGAGAAATATGATACTTTGCCGGTACATTTAGATTTTCTGTTTTAATACTTCCAGGTTCAGTACATGATACAAGCTTCATGGTAATCGGAAAATTTGTGTGAAGAAGGGTTAATTTATGTTTAAATTGTAAAGTGATTGAGATTCTTTGATGTAAAAACTACGAATGGATTGAAGTTACAACCCTATTATATCGATTTTTTTAATTCTCATTTCCTTTGCAATAAAATCTGTGGTACTGTGTTTTTACACAACTTTGGTTCAACTTCATTATTATGGAAATGAAATTATGCATTTTCTGTCTCTAAGTGCATTTTTGTTGTTGGAAAGATTAGCTCGAAAGGCAACAAAGGGGCTCATTACTAAACGTTGGAGCAGAGCCGGCCCTGAGGCAAGACATCCGAAGCCTTACTTCGGGGCAGCAGGGTACGTGGGGCACCAAATTTGGAAAATTTCTAAGGGGCTTTTGCGTTTAGAAGCAACAGTTTAGTCTAAACTGTGATTGTGGCTAAAGATTGGGACAAAAACTTAATAATACGAGGGGCAGATACAAAAACTAAATTAGTGTAGTGGTTCCACTCGAAATATCTAATAAAAAACAAAATACAAAAATCTAGCCCCCATCGTTTCTCTCTCAACCTTTCTTCCTTCATCCCGTTGTTGCAGGGGACATCCCTACTTGAACGCTTAGGGTCAATGGAACAGAGTGATAGTAGCAACTGATACGATAATTTTCTTTTCCAGTCATTTAATCTTTTGAGTTTTCGAAGTCTTTAATCATATATGTCATAAGTTAACGAAATTAATTTTTTAGGACAAAAACTTCAAATTTCCAATATAAGAAACCTTGTGGGTAGTGTTGAAGATTGATTCCTAGTTGGAAGGACTTACATCCGGTATAAATGAACATCAGCACTAAATAAGGTAATGGAAGGATAAAAGGATTTTGTGGATGTTTTTTGCTCCCTCCTTTGTGTGAAACATTTCGAAGCAACTTAATTAATCTTCTTCTTTTGAGGTTGGGGGTGCTCTGTCAAGGCTACAATTTATATAATGTTAGTACTTTCCCTCCCTTTTGTACTTGGATTATTAGTTACTTGCCTGGCAACTACCTTGACACAAACTTGATCATCAATTCGTCAGATGGTTATGAATATATAGGGACATATGAAGGTACCAGTTGACGGAGACGCACTGCCCATGGGGCAACAATTTTATTTTTTCTTCGGGGAAGCAAAATCTCAGGGCCGGCCCTGCGTGGGAGTATCTTGGCCTCAAGGGAAATAACTTGCTTACAAATGGATCTTTCGTTGGTGCCAGTAAGACGTCCGTGTATCCCTTCATTTCATAAACGATCTAGAGAATTTTGTTTTAAGTTTACTTTCTTTATATTGTTTTTAAGGTTTATGCAAAGAGTGAATAAGAAAATGTTGTAGTAAATTTCATCATTATTTAGAGACTTATGCTTCAAAAAAAAATATTATTTAGAGACTTTGAAAAGAAATTCATCCTCATTTCTATTTGAAAAGAAATTCATCCTCATTTCTAAAATGCAAAGACGATTAATATTTCGGTATATATAATCTCCTCGCAAAGAAGGAAGTGGTGCGAATCAATTTTTAATATTGAGTTAGTGGTATATGGTGAAGCCAATTTTTAATATTGAGTTAGTGCCTAAAAAGTAAAAATGTGCAAGCAAACCAAAAAATAATTAGTATTACCCGGTGCGGAGCACGGGTTAATATTGAGTTAACTTGTTTACTTATCTTGATTCAATTTGGATGTTAGATTTTATTTTAATTTTTTTTATATGGGTTTGATTGTGGTTGAAGGTTTCGTTTTGATTTAAGTTTTTTCATTTCATCTTGGTTTTTATGTGGATGTTTGATCTCGATTCAGTTTGAATGTTTGTATTTGATATAGCTTGGGTGTGTGATTTTGAGTTAATTTTTGTACTTAATCTTGATCCAAATTAAATGTTTGACCTTAATTTTATATTTTGGTACTGCATGTTTATTTAATTATTTATTTCTTGAGTAAATGGGTGGAATGGACGAAGAACTATAAAACTTGGTTCTGATGGACGCTTAAAAATTGGCTCGGGTTAAGTGGACGAGTTCCAGCTTATTCCTATGCTGCCAATTATATCCTTACATCAATTTGAAACTCTTCTCTAACATTAGTCATTCTTTTTTTCCCGTCATCCAGAAACTGATTCACCACCTCAAATATCAATACCACCATCATCAAATCACAAATAACCACCACCACCACCACCTACATCATGTTCAGTCACCATCACTGCCACCTTTATTAACTTTATTCTCTGATAACACCATCTTCACCAACTCTCCTCGCGATTACAATCGCGATTAACTTCTGTTATTGTTACCAACATCACCACTTTTACCAAATTCTCTCAGTGTTGCCACCATCACCGCAATCAGATGCATCATAGTTAATAGCCTTACCACCGGTGATATCATTTCTATCGGCCAACACCACTAATTGTTAGCCTTAATTTTATTTGAATTTGATCGCCCTGAATCCTCATCAGATTGCTCATCATGTGTAGTTGGTTTGGTACGAGTCGACTTCTCTTTCGAAGTCTCTCCTCGCTTAGGATTTCCTCCGCCGGGTTCTCGGGCAAGTCATTGACTTTAGTTTCGTCCTCCTTTTTCTTGTTTTCTTGTTTTCTCGTTTATGTCTATGATTGACATCGGATGACCCTTCCGAGAGACTATCCTCATCGTTTAAGATTTCCTTACTTCCTTATGCGAATCGGTCCTCCGTGTCTTCATTCGAGGTATCTGGTATGTCGATATGTTCGTCATCATATAGGTTTTCAAGAGGGTTTTCCTCCTCGAGGACCTCATTCAGAATGGTGAGCGGCACTTTTTTCTTCATCTTGGGTTTCAGTTTCCGATTTTTCTTTTCCAACCTTTTGTTTCGTCGTTCTAACTTTCTCATTCATCTTCCTGCACCTTTTGTGCTTTCATGATGGCGGCTAGGGAAGCGGTGTTATTATCGAGGCTAGAGGAGTCATCCTTCTTTGCCCCGTTGTTTGCCATTTGTTTCGGCAAATGATTCAACCCTCCTGGTTGAGTCAAATGAATACAATCTTGTCCTTCGAAGGGATTTTCCTCTTTGTCCGAACTAGAGTTATTTGTTAACCCTTCCCGATCAGGTTGTCCCACGCCTGGGAGCACACCATTGAGCAGAGCCTCTCTTGGATACATTGCGTCAAGTCCTTCGGGTAAAGCTCCACCAATTTCTCATTGGCTCGTGCAAGCGGATCGTCTCGTCATCATCGCCTTACCTGTGACATATGCAATAATGCTTAACTTGTCTTTTCTTTTAGAAAAGTGGGACCCTAGGTTCGCAGGTCATGTGCAGTTACTAAGTCATAGTTCAGACAGTGCAGTTTTTGTACATGAAGACTTTTCCGTAAATTTTGGAGATATGTGGTGATGTTAAAACATTCCCCACTTGGATAAAATTTTAGTAACAGGAAAAGGTATTATGCTTTTCTCTTTTTTAGAGTAAATTACCTCTTCCTGCACGTCATACCTTTAATGGGTAAAAACCAAGTTATGACGATAGAGCACCTTTTCCCTTTTTAAGAAATATTTCTCAACGCCTTAAACCCATGATTTGTACAAACTGATGTTTGATGAATGATTATGTACTCATTGACCTTTCCTCTTTGCTTAAATTTAAGTTTCCAAGAAGAAGACTTTAGGTTATGCGGAGTTTTGAAAGATGAAGAGCATTACAAATCGTCATTTCTTTGAGTTTTTTAAACTGTCATAGTGTATTTTCCTCATACGAAGTTTACTAGCTCAGATTTATTCCCAACTCATTCACGAAAGAGGTTTTTTGAACATTTACAAGAAGTTTTACAACCCCTCTGATGTTCTAACCTTTCTTTCTCTTGAGTCTCTTTAGGAAATCGGTGAAATGACCATAGAAAACTTGAATTATAAGGGATTGAGAGATAAAATTATAGATCTGATGCTTTTGAGGGTCTACAGGACTTTGAGATCGTGTAGATCTGGCTATGTCCGAGATCAACTCGTTAAGTCTTATAGATATCTACAAAGCGATGAAAGAAAATAACTCGTTTTAAGAGATTTTTTGGAAAAAACTTTGAAAACTTCTCAAGGGAGGAAGATAAATCTTCATGCCCACCTGTTTCTAGCGCAAAAATGTAGTTGCATCTTTTTTGACTACTACACCCAAGTGAATCTAACGACTATAAAGCTACTAACATTCAAGATTAAAAGATAAACAAGATATAAAGAACATGAAAATAAAGATGAACACAAGCATATCACGTGGTTCGGCCATGTAGACCTACATCCACGGGAAAGAAACTAGCTCTTTATTGTTTAAGATCTTACCCTTGAATGAATTACAAATATCACTTAGACTTTTCACTCTTTCCTTCTCTAAATGTCTCTCTAGAATACTCTGTAGAAAGACCATCTAAAATTACATTTCCTTCTACATGGACTGGTATCTATAGACGGGATGGACTCGTGAAGGTGTGACCGGATATCTCTTAGCTGGTTGCGCTTTCGTACATCTTATCATTTCTTCGGACGATCCCTTTATTATTCTCCTTCGTGATACCTTGCCCGATTCTCCTCCAAATCGTCTCGCCTTGTCTGCTATTGTACTGCTCCTCCTTGGAGTGCATCGTACTTCACCTTCTTCGGGTTGTATTGTTGATTGTCCTTCATCCGAGCTGCTGATATGATGTACTTAATTTTGTCAACAGCTGTATCGCTCCCCTTCTGATCCTTCATTAAATGCATTGCTTTTTTTTTAGACTTGACCGTCTGTGTGATTAGACCACTCCTCACACGCGTCATACATGTAGCCTTTTGGCAGACATATCAATTCGGATGCAATCACCTTTTGAAGTACTATTTTGTACGTTCTCCCTACTATCTTATCATGCAATCATATCTTAAGATGTCGACACGTGGCGATCGGCTATTTTTCCTTCACAGTGGCAGTGGTGATATAGGTTATGTAATCTTGCATCTGATGTGCGGGTTACTTAATAACTTAGTAACTCAATCTGTAATACAAGGGAGTGGAAAGGTACAAAAGTTTCCCGAAAAAACTGCAGATTATGTAGTTGGGAGTTCGAGAAGAGTTGGTGTATGGAAAATTTCCTTGAAGGAGCTTAGGTACCTCGAGGTGTTTCTTATTTCAATTCATACAGTAGTGAAAGGTCATATTTATCTTTCTGAAATCATGTTCTTGCTCACATCTGAAATTTATGAGAGCCTTTCGATTCGTGCGAGAGATATAATGCAAATTGAATCTTCCACTTGAAGTTGTTTGTACTTTTTTCACTATGCTCAATATTTTACTTCTTGTTACAACCTTATGGTGGGAATGAACACCTCTTATTCCACTCGCTGCTTACTCCGTTGCTACAGTTCCTTGCGGGGTTGGGTGTATGAAGCAACAGAAGGTTATAGCTTGACCAGATTTCTCGCAAAGTTAGTGGGAACTCAGATCATACTCCTAGTGATTCAAATTCTATATGAACTAATGTTGGTGGATTTCTTGAGGTTGAAATTCAAATTTCTTTCAACCAGTTTAAGGAGTATGAGAAATTGTAGTGGGTTAAACTGGGTTGCCATTGTGTTACTTGGATCTAGCTATACAAAACAGGGCCGGTTCTGAATCCCGTCAACTTGTGCTCTTGCACAAGGTGGATTTTTTTTAAGCTACCGATGGCTTATATTTTATTGCATTACCCAATAGTTTTGGGTACTTCAAAATCTAAAGGAACACGGTCAGGAAAGAACTCGACGGAAACTTCGAAGTTAAGTATAACTTTTCGTCTACTTCTCAACCCTAAAGAATTTCAAACTGCAATTGAAGCAGAAGTTGGTGAGAGTGCTTGATGAAACAATCACTAAATGACTAAATCATAATCCATACGATTCGATATTATTACTAAGGGTTTTTAAATTTTGCATTATTGTATTCTTAGCATAACTCCTTCTCCTTTACTAGAATTTTTGCTTACTGTGAGATCAAATTAATGTTAAATTTTTTGTTTGTACCAAGTATGTTAGTTAATATGTTTCATAGAATCACAATTAAAGATTCACAATTGATATTTCATATTTGAATTTCACACTGATTGTAGACAATTGATATTTAATACTTGGATTATCCATTCAGCACATACACAGATACACTATACTGATAGTTTCCCTTCGATATTATTGAGTCAATCTTGTTACTTTGTTAATTGTTAGTTGTGATTTGTAAACAGCGAATTGATTACAAGTGATTGCAACATCTTTTTACAGGTGACGTGGGTGCACTTTGGGTTTCTTTGAATTTTTAAGGAGGTATAGGTATCAAGCTACAACTTGATTAAGGTACAGATGTTTCCTCGCCTTTTCGTTCTCTAGTTATATGCTTATATTGTCATCAATTACTTAAGATGTGCCTCCTAAGAAGGTGATACCAGCTGAAAGTGGATATATAAGACTTAAATGGAAAGAAAAAAGTGATGCATTTGTAGAGTCTCAGTCGGGAGCCATGGATAAGTTTGTTATTAAAAAGTCCCAAAGACAAGCATTCTAGAGTCTAGACGTTTTAATTCAACACTCTACGACGTTTTAGTTCAGCACTTTACGATCGGTATTTGCGAACGGTGAAGTAGAAGATAGGAAGTGGTTAGTCTATTCGGAGGATGTGAAAAAAAAAAATTGTTTCTGTTGCAAGCTATTCAAGAAAGGTCATCATAAAAGCCTTTTCTAAATGATGGATATGATGATTGGGGCATGCTCATACTGCACTTCATGAACATGAAATTACTAAACAACATGACACTAATATGAAAACTTGGAATGAGTTACGCACAAGATTGGGCTCCAGCAACACCATTGATAAACATGTTCAAGAAAGAATTAATATTGAGAAAGAACATTGGAAGAATGTAAATTTTGCAATATGGTCTATATATCCATTCATTTTGGTGTAAATTTGATTAAGAACCCAATATGTGCTACAAAAATTTTACAATAAAGGGCGTCCAAATTCTTTCGCGCAAGGTCGTCAAAATGTCAGAGACGACCCTGATACAAAATGTTGTGGCAAATGGAGTTTCAGCTGGGATAAGAATCATGTGCAACTGCTTAACAGTTATTTATATGTGTAGAAGGAAAGAAAGAGAAAACAATGTATGCGTTATTATTTTAGTGAAGTTTTCAATCTCAGGACTAAAGGTGGACAGTCGCATATAGTCAGTATTTCAACTATCTTATGTCATGTGTTCTGTCAAGTGCATACTAATACTTATGCTCATTACTTGGAAAAGCAATGGGGTGATGTTAGTATGTGTTTTGATGAATATATGTGTTGGTTAGATTGGTTGTTTAGTGATCTAATGGTCTGGATGTCAGCTAACGATGGTGTTGCTACTACTGTTTGTCGTGGATTCTCTACATAGCAACATAGAAGCTTTATGAATTATGTAATATTAATTAGAAAAACTTATATACAAGCTGGTAAACTATTCTCACACAAGTTGCTGGTTGTGTTAAATGATGATTGGATTAGACACCATGCTTGTTCTCTTGTGTTGATTCTCACTATTGTTAGAAGTTGTTTCTGGTTTTTATGTATGGGTTTCTTCGTATATGGTCGAATGCCTCTATATGTACTGAATGAGAGTCTTACTGTTCGAGAGGCAGTTATGAAGTTGAAATTCTATGAGAGAATAATGAAAATACAACTCATGCTCACAATAATTCACATTACAGTTGTGTTGTTCCTGGTGTCTTATGGGGTGCAGGAAATGCTAGATGGAGCAGTGTAACTAGTACGGCGATTCACTTCTGCATGGGAAAATTCGACTGCCAACAAGTTACATTAGCTAAGGAAGTCGATGTAATAGTGCTACAGGGGAGAAAAGGACAAGCTGAAGATACTGGAATATTTCAAGCAGTTCACCTTTTAATAAGGTATGTTAATTGTATGAATATCAACATTAGTCTCGAAACATCGTTACATCCCGCTCAAGGTGCTCCTGGATGTAATTACCAAGATGAAGAAAGAGCTATTTCAATTCATACCTTAGCTGAAATAGGTAAAAGCAACATTGTGAAGCATGTGGAAATGTTGAAACATAACAATCTGGCCTCTATGGAAGAGTTGTTATCATTAGTTCACATACTTGACGCTATACTCGATGGTATGCTGGTACTCATTCCTGACACTCAACTAAATGACACATATTCTGGTTTTGGTAATAAAAATGTGCAGACTTGCAACAGTCAGCATAATTTTATGTTTGCAGAAAATCAAGTCGCCTGGTTGATTTTAGCGCAACAACTACCATCATGGATGTTCAATGCAGTCACAGATAAATGTCAGGTGGACTGGTGATCCTAGTGGTGAAGTGTTTAAAGGCCTCACATGGGTTTCTATTTGCAGTGTGGTTCTAGTCTTGTAATGGGTCTCTCTCCAGCACTCAAGCTAACTCTTTAACTCATATCCTTGAGGACAAGGATAATTTAAAGGGGTGGGTATTTGTCAAGTCCCATGTAATAGTTATGGGCACCCATTGGGTTAAGGGCACCCTTAGTTGTAGGTAGTGGTTGTAGTCTCACTTATGTGAGTGGCACATGTCATGTAGATGTGCCCTATATAGTTGAGAGTCTGTAATCTTCCTTCCTTATCGAATAAAATTATTGTGTTGTTCTTCCCCTCATTTGAGGTTTATTCTTTATTTCTACAGTGTAGATCCTGTGGATCTGAGTCTGATTATCCATTTGTAGTGTAGATCACTACATGAAGCCACTCAACAACATAATCACATGACAAAATCCAAAATAGATTCCTAACCATTCCATACGATTTTCTAAGTAACAAAGCTAGTTTAAATGGTTTCCTTAACCAAAGTAGAGTTTCTAATTATTATTATTTATTTATTTATTTTATTTATAGAAAAAGAGGTTTCCCTCGTATTATAGATAGAAAAGTTAAAATAGTTTGAGTTTCAATAAATCATTACATCTTGATTCCATGTTTGGATCAAATAAGTTAAAATTGTCTATAGAGCATTTCCATACCATGTATGTTTAATAGCATATTTGTTACAAAAACGAATAACTTTGCTGCCTAAATTATATTTGATCCAATTACTAAAGTAAACGATTCAACTATAAGATTGATATCAAATTTCGTGTTGTTGTAGAAGTCTTCACCGATCTTGTATATTTGTTCCCTCGCCTTTGTGTACTTTCATGTAAGCAACAAAAAAGTATGTTGTGAATCACTTCTAAAAGTGATGTAGTGCCCAATCCACTTTGTGGCTCATCTGAAAGCTTCTTAGCTCCTTTTTTCTTTTGTTTCTCTCTGGTTGTTGCATTTCATTACATCCCTCTAGCTTCTCGGATGTGCTCTGCAAAGTCACACATTGTCAGAGCAATTCCAAATTTTGCATTATAATTTATCATTGTTAGTGCAATAGTTATCTGTATGTACACAATAGTATTGTCAAGCGAGTTCCTTTCCTTTTCATACGACTGAAGAAAAAACCTTAACCATCATTCTTTTCATGGTGACGAAATTTTGGAAATAAATTAGACGCGGGTCAACATGCCTTATCTCGGTTTTTTCCCACTTACAAAACAATCTAAAAACACTAATACACTAAGTAACCGCTTTCACGGTGGAAGAACGACGAAGAATCCAGATATTTGGACAAAATTTGAGTAAGATCGTAGTAAAATTGGAGGAAACTATGCTAAATTTGTAGGATGAATGAAAGAAATGAAAAGAAATTTGAAAAATTTCGAATCAAATTGAACAGATTGAAATTCAATTTTCTTAGGTAATTGCACCAAATTGAAGGTGTATTATCAAAATTTAGTACTTAGGTTATAATAATCTGAAAGCATTTTGAAAATCTTAGATGTAAAATCGATCAAATTTGATTCAAAATGTTTTTTTTTAAGGAGAAATTAGCTCCATATAATCGTATTAAATAAAAAGGAATCCTTTTAGTCGACCTAATAAGATATACTTTTATTTCTGATGTATATATAATAAACGATCGATCAAGTTTTGGGGGATACTTATAAATTTTGGGGAATACTAGTTAATTAGGCCTCTTTTTTATGATACCCAAAACTAATGGTCTCCAGACTACTTTTAAAGGATTCTAGCAATTAAGGGGTTCGAATCCCTATTTCCATAGTGGGAGGCAGCATGAGAACTACCAGACCACTTGATGGTTCTCAATTAATCTAATGTAGAGGAATAAGGAGCATCATAGTGGCAGCGAATGACTAAGTTGCTCTTTAATTTAAAAACCTAATCTAATAGTGAATAAAAAAAACTCGAGTGCGAGTTTGTGCAACCTCGGGTGCACATTCCATCCTTCCTCGTTGGTCGGACTTAATGGGGATTTTTAAATTTAATTTCTCTCATAATTTTGGTTAAAAAACAGAAGTGCACAAGTTTCTAAACTATATGCCCTCTCTTTATTTCTTCTATCTTCTCTGCTTTTTCAGAAAATTGAGATTTTGTAAAAAAACAGATCTTAAATTTTTTTATTTTTTTTTCATCAGAATAGATCTTGAGTTAAAAAAATTATTAAAGATGGATTGATCTTGAGATCCATGTCAAAGAGCTATTAAGTTTGCTTTAAAATGGATCCAGCGAACGTTATTCGTTAACAATCAAAAGTATTCCCAGTTCCGTTGCAAAATAAATAAATAGTTAGGTCTAAGAGCTTTTAAATCAGTTCATCTGCATCAACTCTAGCCTTTGCTAATTGTTGAGAGGACACATGCAGGTGGTCAGATTTATGTCCAAATTTTGTAGAGTGAAACATTGAGGTTATGAGGTTTCCACCTCAATCAAAAGTTTGTAATTTTATAAAAGTACTATCTTCACAATTTTCATTATCGATCACAAATATTTTGAGTTAGTGATTTATGTTTCAGTTTCATCTGAGATTGCTCTTGTATGCATTTAAATTAGAGAGGGATGATCAAGAAAATTTTGGAAAACAATACTAATACAGAGAAGCTTAGATGAAAGAAGACATTTTAATTTAGATATTAAAAATAAAAATAAAAAAGGCAATAGATTCCGTCAATTTTGTTACCAACAAAAAAGGGAGGAATGTGCACCCCGGTTCAAAAAACTCAAACCAGTTTGTACTTTCTTTCTTTTTTTGTTAAAAAAACATAAATTCATTCATCAGGAGAGGAAGAAATACAAGAGTTGGATGGAAGCGTGGCAACAAGCTGGGCTCAAATCCCTTTTTTAATGACAACCCCAATCCTATGGAAAAGAAAATCCCCCACTATGACATTCGCATCATGGCTAGCTATATAGTTGCGCAATCTTTTCAGAAACTCCACAGTGTTACTACCCAACTCCCCTAAAGTAGAAAAAGCCAACACACCAAGACCAAAACCCTTAGATGCACACTTCTCTAAATATTTGGTTCTTTTCCGAACGACAGCATCATCAACTGCCTTACCAGGAACAAAGGTGCGCACCCCAACCATGCGAAAGGAGAAACAACCGTGATATCCATACACACATCGTGCCCATTGTTCCAGTTGTACACTAATATATCAGCAGGTCTCAAAGACAAACCAGTATCTGATAAGAAACTCAAATCCACTTCTTTCCTTGCAGGGACACCCGCACGATAACAAATGTCAGCAAAGGTGTCACGAACCAGGTCATGTCTATACTTGAGCCCAACTCCATGCGAGCAGTGCAAGGCATGGTCCCCAAAAATATCCATCTCCCTGCCACAAATGGAGCATGTGTCTCCTTCTTCGAAAAGAGGGATCCCAAGTCTATAGGGCAAGATAGCTCTAAAATGTCGAGGCCCAAGTTTTTGATTAAGCCCGTAAATCGGAATGGCTAACAAATGCCCGTCAAGTTTTTTTATTTATTTTTTAGTAGATACTTTTTCATCCTACTTCAAGTAAAAAAACCCAAATCAGTTTTTACTTGTTCTTTCTTCTTCTTTTTCTTTCTGCACCTTAAACGATTTAATTGCCGTGAAATCCAAAATAATAGTCCATACCAAATATATTTAATTATTTTTAGTAATTCTTGACAAACCCATACATTTTATTTTGTTATAAATTGATTAATTTAAGAGGATTCCGAGAAATTAGATGGTTTTTTGTACTCTCAATATCGGGTTCGGCAGGGTAAAAAAATAACATAGCCTTTTAGGTTAGGCTAAGAGTAAAAAGCCTAGAAATTCTACTAGGAAAAACAATTTCGACCTAGTCGAACGTCATTGTTCTTCTTCATGTGCAAAGAATACATTGAGGTTCAGCTAGAAGTATTTTTTTTCTTTCTGCATAGCGGGGCCATAATTTGTTCCTCGCATCCGAAGAGCTAAGTTTTCATTTCTTTTTTTGGATATAAAACAAAGAAGAAGACGTAGACAAAAACAACAAGGCTCTCTAATCCAGAGCTATTGGGGCCTAATGCAGTGTGCAGGTGCTTATCTTGAACGTGCTTTATTTTGTTTTCAGGCTGCTTGGCTTGTTTCATGCATTAGAAGCTTGATCCTTAACCGATAACTCTCTCCTTCTATTTCAATATATCTGATTTTGTCCCATCTGATTTTGCCTTACTAGGGCTGCATTTTTACTTTTGGTTACATGCATTAGAACCTTTGTAGTTATCTATTGATGTTTCAGCATTAACACCCAATCATATTTTTGTGTATCTGCACAAATGCCACAAACCATTCTAAAAAAACAAACTGACGCTAGTGTCCAACAGTCCCCTCGAGGACGTCTGATACTACTGTCCAACCCGCTTGTGATATTAATCTTGGAACTTCAAACTTGGCGTATGTGTAGCAGCTGAAGAAAAATTAAGGGTAGTTGACATCTGATGAGTTGATTACATTATTATGCTGACATTATCTTACAATTGTAACGGTTTCTCCCAAGTAAGAATAAATCGATCGATGTTAACTTTTTGGTAAGCTAATCTTCTAATTTGGTGCAAAAAATAATAAAATAAAATAGCACGTATCGTAAAAAGGATGTTGTTAACAGAAATTGGATTAAACATATCAGCTTCAGATGCCCAAAAAATTAACAATGACACCAAATTTGGAAATAACAATGGCTAAAATTCAAGAGTTGTTCTGAATAGACAACGTAAACAACAACACTAAAACAATATCCTCACATGAAATTAGCTGGGGGTCCATTTTGGTCCCTACAATTAGAAGTTATGTGAGAGGGTTAATTTTGTGTTGTCAAAAATGTTGTATGTTTAGAATTTTTGAAAATTCAAAGGGGAAATAATCGTTTGGTCAATTTATATTTGGGACCACAACAGTTGGTCCAGCGGGAAAACACGCTTCCTGTTTGGTCCATAATTATTTAAAAATATTAAATGGACCAAAATACCCTTCCGTGTTAATTCCTACCTATTTTTTGTAGCAGTTCATCATGTCTGATGAACTCCGGGGTTTATTCTTTCAAATGAACACCTAATAAAACCAAACTAAATCACATATCAAAACAGAGTTCATTCTGTAAAATGAACACAACACAAAACTTCATTATTATGACAAAAAAACAGAGTTTATTCTTTCAAATGAACACCTGATAAAACCTATATGAAAACAGATATATTCTTTCAAATGAACACCTGATAAAACCTATATGAAAACAGAGTTCATTCTTCAAATGACACCTGATAGAACCTATAAGAAAACAGAGTTCATTTGACAAACCTATCAAAAACTAACCAATTCAAACCTAGAATTGAGTTCATTCTTTAAGATGAACACCTAACAATTCAAGATCTAAAACAGAGTTCATTCTTTACATGAACACATAAAAAAAAAATCCATAAAAATCAGAGTTCATCTTCATCAACACGAGTGCATCTCATCAACACGAGTTCATTCTGTTTGATGAACTTCGTTGTCTTCATCATTCTTCTACAACAGCAAATTTGAGTTCATTATGTTCGATGAACTTCATCGTCTTCATCATCTTCAAACAGCCGCAGAAAGAAATTATTTGTCATCTTCAACAGCAAAAACACACAACAAAAACCTAATTCAAATCAATCTACAACAACGGTAGAGAAGAAAATCAGCAAAGAGAAATAACAAACCTAATTAAATCTTCAATAACAACAAATCAAATCTTCAAAGATGAGTTCGTGATCATCATCGTCTTCAACAATAGCAGAGAAGAAGAAACACGCAACTTTCAACATCTTCATCGTCTTCAATAGCAATAGAAAAAATTTCTTCATAATCAATCTTTATCGTCTTCAACAACAACATCAACAAAAAGAAATCTCATCGTCTTCCATTATCAACCATCATCATCTTCATAAAACCCTAAAAAAAAATCTTCATCGTCTGCAAATAACAGCAGCAGAAAAGAAAAAAAGGTAAAAAGGAGAGAAAAACTAGTCTGAAACCAAAGAAGAGAGAAAAGTGAATCTGGAAATAAAATATTTTCTATTGATTTTTTATATATACATATGGTCCTATATTAAAGGATATTTCTGCCACTATAAAAGGAAAATTACTTCATCCATGACGTCATTCCGCGTGGTATTGTCCACTTTAGGACCAAACAATAATTTTCAAGGACCAAACAACAATATATATTTTAAAAAAGGACCAAATAGATAGTTGACTGGGTCAACTGGACCAAACTCACTCTAATATATTATTCCTAGGACCATATGGTATTTCCTACGATTCGGCAGATGATAAAGTTATATCCGATCCTACCTCAGTCCAAAAAGGGCATTGTGGTATAATAAAATTTAGATGGTCTTCTATAAGTTTTTAAGTGTTTTATGAGGTTTCAAAATAAACTCACACTTCAAAAAGAAAAAAGAAAGAGAAAACATATTGATGCTGCACTAACAAACCAATCACCGAGCAAAATTCAAGAAGTTGAAACCGGAGAAGATTATTCCAAACCCCACTGAACAACTGCAGAAATATATCCCTTGTGCAACCAAGATCTCTCTCTCAATTTCAACAGGTACGCGGGACAACAGAGAGTAGTCGTCATGATGATCACGAGTGAGCAATATCTGAATATCTTGCAGTCAATGGGGCATTCAGTACATATTTTTGATCACAATGGCCTGTGAAGGAATCTGTGAATTGTGGTAAATGATTTATTCAAACAGACTCAAATATTACAATGGATAGAGAAGCTCTTATATAGCTTCCTTACAGAGAATAGAGACATACTACAGCTGGATTACATCTAGAATACAACTGTAATTACAATGACATGGTAAACAACTATTGGATAACAAGGACACGTCAGATGGCTGACTTGTGTTCTAACAGCCTGGTAATTTACTAGTATGTATATCTTATTCTCCTTTTCTATTTGGCCGACCCTCGATGGGAAAAGTCTGACAAAGCTCATACTGAAAGAATCAAAAGGCTGAACACCTATATGGTTATTCTGCATCAGAAGTTCTTGGTCGTCATATTAAAGATATCATTCTTGAAGAGTGTGACGCCGATGTTGAAAATGAAAAAATTCGCAGGAATAACTCTGGGGAAAGCTGGACAGGGGTGCTCCAAGGCCGGAATAAACAAGGAAGAGTATTACAAGTTCTTGCCACCAATACCCCATTCTATGATGATACTGGTACTTTGGCTGGGATTCTCTGTGTGTCAAGTGATTCACAGCCTTTTCGAGAAAATGTTGAGCCAATTTCTTTTAGTGAAAATCCTGATTCCTATCCCAACTCTAGTTGGGTGCATAAAAATGGTCACAAAACAACCAGCACTAACTTTGATTCGCAGCAAAAACCTCTTCTGCAAGCTATTGTCTCTTCAATAATATCGAAACTAGTGAGTTTTGATCCATTTGTGGCTATGGGAAAGCTAGCAAAAACAGGGATCTACAATATGATAACTCCTTGGGTGAAGGGGGGTATGGGAAAGTCAGCAAAAACAGGTTGCGGAAACCAGCCTGCTTGGTGGAAATGAAACCTCTAATTTCTGGTCCTCCACCTAATACATGTGAAATTTAGATCTGATGTATATAGTTTCGGAGTCGAACTATGGGAGCTTGCCACGTAAAAATCCCATGGAATGGCCTCAACCAGATGCAGGTATATGTTTTTACGAACTTATGATCATTCAGTCACTATTTTTCAACCTTGTTTACGGGTCTGGAGGTGAATTATGTAGGTGATTGCTGCTGTAGGATTCATGGACCAACGGATCGAGATACCAAATGACACTGACCCTCACTGGGCGTCTCTAATCCAGAGTTCCTGGAACAGGTGCTTATTTAACTACATGCTATAGTTTAATTTATTTTTTCTGTATGTACACAATCTAAGTTTTACTCTCACTTTAGTGACCCAAAATGCCGGCCCGCATTTAAGGAACTGGTCGAAAGGTTGAAAGATGTGCAGAGACATTATCTCGTTTCAAAGCCCAAGAGAATTCGTTGTTGAATTACTAGAACTATCTGAATGTACAAAATTTACTTTCTTAATGGCCATGTTTAAGAGTGTAATAATCAAGCTTATCAACTTGCAGTATAATTAGAAGTTTGTAGATTAAGATTTGGTGTTTGCCTTTGCATAAGGTGTTGTGCATGTCTGCCCTGAAAAATAAATAAATAGATGAACTCATGAGTCCATGAACGCCCTCAGTCCCTCACAAATCTGAAATCAATAGTTTTGATTCTTTAATTTGAGGTGTACACTACGCGTCACTACAATATGAATTGTTTTGCCAAGCGTTAGCCTTGAAACCCTGTTCTGTGTTCCCTTTCTTGTCTTTTTTTCTTGTAGTCCCCTTCCCTGTTCTATATTGTCCAATGCTATCTTTAATATTATTTTCTTGCCTACCGTTTTCTTATCATAAATTTAGTCAATGTATATATAAAATGACCATAAATCTTATATTCACGATTTGAATTTGAAAATGAAAAACGAGTGACTAAGAAATAATAATTTTTAATGCCCCATGTAAACATAAAATAATATTTACAAAATATCAAATAAAATAAATGAATACAAATACACCAAAATATTACATCAAATCAACTAATATTCATACCAAGGCTCATTTGTTTCTCGAAAAATACATCTGAAAGTGATTATTTTTTCCTTACCCAATTGCACCTAAACCAAAATACAAATCATGCTTAATTTTTTATACAACACGAACAACTTCGGAAATATTACAGTTATGTTGTAGCAAGTATTTTTTTTTTTTTTTGCCAATTATTTCTTAAAAGATCTCTTTTCAAGATACATACATCCGCCATGACACTAATATCATTTGTTTTATATATAGTCCTCCTTACCATCACTTGAAGTATTTCTTACGCAGACAGTTATAATAATATTCGTGTAAACTAGAAATGGCATCAATTAATTCTAGTCCGCCATACTTAAAGTAGAAATGGCATCAATTAATTCTTGCATAATTTCACTAAACAAGTTTTTTTTTTTTTTTTTCATGAAGGTATGCATTTATCGACTGGATTTAGAGAGAGAAAACGGGTAGATTTTGTGTTGAAGCCAGTTAGTGAAAGCATCAAGGGTGTTTTCATCAGATCTATAATGCTTTTGAGTGAACTCAAGAAATTGTTCCCAAGTGAAATCAGGGTACATTCTTGGACGTTCCTTGTTGATCAATTGTTTTGGTGGTACCACCAATTTTTGTTTGTCAGGGCATAGAAAAAAGGCCAGTGATTTTCTTGGAGTTGCACTGTTCACAACTGCTCTGTGTAAACAACTCTTGTATTTCCCATTTGATAAAGCCTGTTATATCAAAAATAAAATCAACATAGAGTAACAAAAATAAATTAATGTACGTGAATTTAAGCCGTCAACAACGGCAGGTGCTGTGAAGTACTTACCATGAAGGTATCACCAATACTAACAACAAATGCTTGAGTATTAGGAGTGATAGAACGCCATTGATTATCAACAAAAACTTGTAAACCACCAACATCATCTTGATGAAGTATAGTTAAAGAAGTTGGATCGCAATGAGGACCAGTTCCTAAAGTAAGTTCAGGTTTCTGACAAATTGGATAATAGTTAAGTCTCATTATGGAATCATTACCTTGAAAAAATTCCTTGAAATGCTTTTTACCAACTCCAAGACTTATTCCTAATAACTCCATTATCCGTAGTGACAGCTTATTCATTGAATCACAATAATCTTGATACACTCTGCTGTAAATCATCAAGAAAAACAAGAAAAAATCAGTTGTGAAATCAAAATTCATGTACTGGTTTCATTGATTAAAGGGTTAATGAATGAGTGATGTGTGATCATTACAAAAATGAAAGAACTTTTCTTACCCGAAATCGCGAAAAGTATCACCCATTTTCCGAATCATATAATCTTGAACTATCTTATTATCATTCTCTTGTTCTTGTGGAGTAAAGCGCATTGTGAGAGTTTCTTTCCAAGGAAGTTTAGTGGAGAATCTACCAGTAAAACTACTTGCATAACCACAGTGTTCACCTGGTTTTCTTTGAGCTTTTTGTTTTTCAATGTATGGTAAATGAAAGAATTTATCCATAAAGACATGAGCATCTTTAATAAGTTTGAAATCAATGCCATGATTAACAACAAGAAAAAATCCATGGTTTTCACAAGCTTCACCAACTAATTTTGAAGCTTTAGAATCTCCTGATAAAAACCCACCAATATCAATAGAAGGAATAGGTAGTTCTGGTGCATATGGACATGGTTTTTCATTGTCTGGCCATAAAAATTGTGGGGGTATGTTTTTTTCATGTTGGAATACTGATGCATCAAACACTAAAGGTGATTTTTTCTCATCTAGTGACTGTGCTTTTGCAACGCAATCAATCGCCATGGTAAGGAAACATCAAACATGTACACTAAGCAAAACAGATCAATGGAGAAAAAATGAGTGAAGATATAAAGTATTTAAAGTTTGTAGAGAAGCAGATGTAGAAATATATATCTAGGAGAGTAGTAAGACCAGAAGAATTTGATAATTAATGAGAGAAGTAGCTTGAAAAATTGAGTGAAGATATAAAGTATTTAAACTTGGAATATTATGTGATTCACTCTCTACTCCAGTGTCTCTTTATGTTGTAGT
Source organism: Papaver atlanticum (assembly GCA_023531105.1). Classification (NCBI taxonomy): domain Eukaryota; kingdom Viridiplantae; phylum Streptophyta; class Magnoliopsida; order Ranunculales; family Papaveraceae; genus Papaver; species Papaver atlanticum. The sequence continues at coordinate 1,889,123 of JAJJMB010009474.1, read as the reverse complement.
CTTGGCTGCACGGACGCTCCTGGAAGAAGCAAATGCAAGCTATTGATGTTAAGGAGGTCCTCAAGCAAGTGAAAACCCAAACTTATTGTTGCGATAGAACGATGAAGCTTTACAAGGGCCTAATGTGGCTGGGAGAGTTTTTATTATTATTATTATTTTATTTTTTTAAATTAATATTTTTTTATTATTAGATAAAGAGTATTACATTAACTAGTTGGAAGTCTAACAAGCTAAGCTCCAACAACATACTACTACATTAATTGAACAGGTTGATGTGCTACCCTACCAGCGAGCCTCATGGGTAACCTAGCTAAGGGAATCGAAACGTATAGGGGCTGAAATTGTGTCACATGGGGGGCAAACTAACTCTACCTTCCATGTTAATATTATTATTATGAAAAGGGCACCCCAAGAGTATTTTATTAAGAATCAAAATCAAAGTTACAAGAAATGGTAGGTAACCTAGCGACCAGCTGGGCACCAACACCTTTTTGAATAACAATACCTAGCCTATGAAAAAGAGAACTGCCTACCTTAAAATTAGCATCATGTCTAGCCATACAATTTCTCAATCTCTTTAGGAAGGGTATAGTATCAGCACTGATCTCACCAAAGGTATAGAAAAGGCCAATACTCCAAACTAATAACCATGTGAAGTGCATTTATCCAGGTATTTATTATTCTTGCGAGTGATAGCGGCAAAAATAATATGGCCTGGTGTAAAGTTACGAGTCCTAAAACTTTATTTTTATTTTTATTTTTTTTAATTCATATGTAAAGTTGCTAGTCTTATAAGAAGAATGTGTCATCAAAATATCAGATTTAAATTCATTGTCGTTTGGGTTTTGACGAGAAAATGACACAAATCATGTATGAGGATGTCCATCTAAGAGTGTCCGAGGATCCTCACTCTTACTTAATTTTGTCTATGTATCGTAGTGTCTGTAGCTCTTCATGAGCTTATTAATCACTCGGCGGTAGACTTTTATTATATGTTTAACTTTTGGTTTTTTTTGAAATAATTAACCTTTGTTGATAAAAAAAAAAAAAAAAAAAAATTCACTTTGATACCGAATCTCATCGTGGGTACGACAACCATTGATCACTAGTTTACATAATATGGACATGCTTGTCTATGTTTTTCTTTCTTTCACATCGATGCTGTATATCACCTACTATTCACATGCTTTTATCATACCTAGTACTAATAATTTCGAGAAGTGACACTCAATAAACAAAAGGTAATCACTCTCATGACTCATTCTTGCAGAAGTGAGAAAAGTTAATCAAGAAGTGACAAATTAGGGTCATGATACTAATATTTTCCAGAAGTGACACTCAATAGACAAACATTAGGGTCTATGGCTTCGAAAGAGACAAAGTGGATGATCAGATTTGCATTTAACAGTCACGAATAATAACATACTCCACCATAACAAGTACGTACAGCGGAGGTTAGCTGTGAATTGTGATAAAGTTTTCTAAGTTTCCTCATTTCTTTAGTTTGTACTCTAATTAGAAACATACAAGTCTGGTGTTTTTAGTGTCCTTTTACCTATGAGAAGATAACGGTTGGCTAGAATGATTATTTAAGTTTTGAGAGAGAGGGGAACAAAAAAATTTCCCAAGCTTCATCTTGTGTTTCATAGCATTGTAATGGGAATCTTAAATATTTGAGGTTATCCGTTCTCTTGTGGGGGCACCGGGCCACAGCGACGGAGCCAAACAAAATTTTGAGAGGGGTCATTGGAAAATCCCTATCAAAACTTTATGTATTTGATCCCCTTAACGAATAAAAATGTTCATAATTCCATCAAATTTGTTCCCATAGTAGAATAAAATTTCTAAAAATCCAACTGATTTTGCACTGAGGTTGAGAAACAAGTGGGGGCTTGAGACCCCATTTGTCTCTATGTTCCTCCGTCACTGCCGGGCCAAAACACAAATCAATTTCCTAATCTCTATTGGTTTCGTTTTAGTAGGATATATCTCATGATTCTCACCAACTAAAGTCCCAATTGCAATATTTTGTAGGGTTCTTCTAGCTTAGTAATTCAGGGGACAAAAGAAAAATGATGATATATGTACACCATACACCTAAGATTGACAAGTGACATTGATAGATGATAATAACATTGCGAAAAGCAATAGCTCACTCACTCACACCAAACAAAATACCCAATTAAAAATTTAATTTTCTTTTTGTTTCAAGTCTCTTATTTCTTCTTGCATCAATAAAAAAGTCTCTTATTTCTTGTTTAAACTTGGATCTATGGAAGAACAAAATTTAAGTCTCAGTTATTCGAATTTAACTTAGCTAGCAACAATCTGTATATGAAGGACCCTTCTTATATGTTTTCCTTTGCACAATCTTAGCTAGCAGCAAACTACGCCGAGAATCATAAACAACAATATAACTTTCCCCTACCAAAATACTAATCCAAGAAAAAATAAAACAAGAAACTTATGAATTGTTTATTTCGGAAAATCATAATCAAAACCCAAGGAATGAGTCCCGCTATCACGCGCGTATCCGCGTGACAGCCTAAATGAACTCGTGGGTGCTGGCCGCCGGATGTTGATCTTAATCTTTGGATCTGACAATATACACTTTTAGTATTTCTTCCGTAATAAAGTCAATTGACACCTTTATAATTTTCATTTAATTTTAAATAAGCCCTCTATTTTTAACCTAGCCAAATTGGAGTATACCCAGATTAATTGAGGTATTCCAATTGAGACAAAATCTGGGTCATTTTGAAGTAAAATAGGACACCCCTTAACCATGTATTTTCTAAATGGTTAATATACCCTTGTTTAATTAACACTAAAATATCTGATTAGCTTAACTAATTGAGTTTAGATTGATTAATTGAGTAGATTAAAACTTCTCAAATTATGAATTTGAGTTATGAAATTTTGTTTTTGATTGAACTTATTTGGGAAGATTTTTGATGAAAAAATTTTGTTTTGAGAAAATCTTTTGCAACGAAAATGAAAGCAGATTACCCAAACACTTCTAAAAAGGGGATTACAAAACTGTTGTATGAAATCATACTCAAAATTAGATCAGAAATCAACACTTTCAGTTCTGAAAGTATGAAAAGTCGGCAAGGTCGACGAATGAAGCCCATGCCGACTAACTTTGGCCGGCAAGGTTCTTCCTAAATAACAATGCCGACTTTATTTTTTTGACACACAGGAGACGACTAATACTAGTCGCCAAGGTCTACAAAAAAAACTCTGCCGGCTGTTGACAAAAATGTGGAATCATGTATTAGTCGGCAAGGTCTACAAAAATAAAACCATGTCGGCTGTTGAAAATTACCCTGCCGGCTGTTGAGAAAAATGTGAAATCATGTATTAGTCGGCAAGGTCTTCAAAAAATACCCTGCCGGCTGTTGAGAAAATGTGGAATCATGTATTAGTCGTCAAGGTCTTCAAAAAATACCTTGCCAGCTGTTGAAAAAATTTAAAGTCTTCATGGCTATTATGAAAAGTCGACAAGATATGCATGTTACGACCTTGCCGACTAAAGACACATAAATCATAATTTTCGATTTCTAACCTAATATAACAATCATATAACAATCAAACCACACAACACAATAATGGGTTTGAGTTTAGACATCATTTACAGTCTTCTTTTCGCCGGTAGGGGGTTCTTTTCAACATTCTCCGGGATTGAATTTTTGGGTTCACGGATTTTTTTGATGGAAGAAATGGAAGAAGATGAAGGGGAAGAGCAGGGAGATTAGGAAAGATTAAGAGTTTTTTAGTTTTTAATTTTAGGATTTAGTTTTAAGTTAATTAGTTCAAAGGTATTAAAGTAAAATCACCAATTTTGACCACCCTTAGCAAGGACTCTAGGTCCATTTAAATTTGGGTATACCCAATTAATCTGGGTATACCCCAATCAAGCCAGGATTTTTAAGGTTGTAAAAATTTGCAGAGGAAGAGATATCCCGATTCTTCTCTTAAAATAATCATAAACCCTAATATTTGTCACTCAAAATCGATGAAAGCTGATTTGGGTTATTACTTAACAAAGTTATTGATTTTGATTTTCGTAGTTCTAATTTTTCTTTGTTATGAGATCTTTTAGAAAGATATGGGGATAAAATTTTATTAAAATCTAGAGCCAGATCCGTGGATGGGAGAAGAGAAGGTTGAAAGGATGACAATGGAAACTTGAAGAACTATACGAGAAGACAAAATATCATTATTTATTTTCGTTCTATTTTTTGTTTTGTTGTCATCTTGCATTTCTTATAACCAGTGCAAGTGTGCAACCACATAAATTATCTTATTGTTTTGAGAATCTTGTTAAAACTGAATTTTTAATGAATAATAAAGCTCTAAATCTATGATTTTTAATCTTGTAAATTGAATTCTGATCTCGGTATATTAATTCGCACGAATAAACAAGGGGAAAACGGACAAGGTTGTTCTCCCCACAGGAAATAGACAAGGACAACTATTAAAAGGATTATAAACACATATAGGCCTCCTTTTCAACCCGATGGATAATCATAGGTCCGTTTTTTCAATGTTGCAAATCTAGGCCTCCATCCATGTTTCCATCCAAATCCGTTACTTTTGTCAACATCTCGGTCAACACGGTCAATTTCTCATCACGTGAGATGAGTTAATGACACTCAAATTACCGGTTTACCCTCATCACACATGTCATATTTTTGGTGGATAAGAATAGATAGTAGCCACGTGTAATGATATTGTCCCCATATCTTCATCTAGCAGAACTCTATGAGATCCAACGTCTGAAATGTTATTTGTCCAACCTCGTAATTGTCGAAGACACGTGGTAGTCATCTGAGAATTGAGGGGAAAATGGACGGCTATGATTAATTTCACACTTCGTAAGTAACGACATTGTTATGAGATCTGACTCGTTCATCTCAATATCTATGGATCTCGATGAATTCGGTAGGCTGAGATGAGATATGTGCTACCTAACAGGTGGGAAGAGGAGAGAGTAGAGAGAAAAGCTTTTTCAGTCTCCCCATTTTCCCTTCTTCTCTCTTCTCTCCATTTTCACTTCTTCTCTCCATTTTCGTTCTCTGCAAAAAAAATCTTTCTTTCTTTCTTATCTGCAATTTTCACTTTAGCCTCTCAATATCACAGGTTTCTGTTACTGAGTAAACAAAAAGATGGGTATACATAATAGATCAAAGAAACTACTGAGTATGATAGATTCAGAGGCTAAATTGAAGATGGATAAAATAAAGAAAACAAAGAAACGGCGAAGTAAACCACAAACTGAAAGGTATTTTCGATTACGGTATTTGTTTCCCCGTTCGTTTATGGGTAGAATAGATTTCAATTTCTAGGGTTTATAAAAAATCATTGGGTATTTTCGATTAAGTGATTTTGAGATGAATCTGTTGATTTTCGTTGCTTTATGAATCCATTTTTTTAGGGTTTGTGTTAGATTTTAGGGTTTGTGTTAGATTTCTAGGGTTTCTGTTTATAAAAATTCAATGGGTATTTTCGATTAGGCTGTTTGATTTTGAGATCAATCTGTTGATTTTTGTTTCAATTTGAATCGATTTTTCTAGGATTTGTGTTAGATTTTTAAGGTTTGTCTTAGATTTCTAGGGTTTCTGTTTTTCCCTAATGATTTCATTTGCTTCTGGGGTTTTTGTTAGATTCTTATGGTCTATATTATTGGATTTTCTTTGGGGTTCTAATTTGATTTATCTTGTAGGAATGATGTCGAAGATGACAGGATGCCCTTCATAAGTTTTAAATTAAATGTGATGGGAACTTGCCAGAGTTTTGAGTTCAGGGACTGTGCTAGAGAAGATATGGGTCTTGATATATAGGTTAAAGGACATGATCAGGCCTAACTTGAGACTGAAGGGTGATAAAATTATAGAAATATTGTGGTCAGGGGATGCTTGTACTCCAATGTCTTTGTTTGAGGAAGAAGAATTCCAGTCTATTTGGGATAATGCAGAATTTGATTAGAATGGTTGGAGTCAGGTTTATATGTAAGTGCTGGAGAGTGGCAAGGATGATGAGGTTTGTGGTACAATTCCTCCACACTAGTACATGACACCAGTTAAGAAGACACCCCCAAAGAAGCCAGTATCCAAAGGAAATACACCAAAGAAAGCAGCAGTATCTGAACAAACTCAAGAAGAAACTCAAGCAGTATCAAAGTGTAATACACCTAGAAGTTCAAGAAGAAGTCCAAGGCTAGCAGCATTTTTTAAGAAGAAAATTGCAACAAAAGGTAGAAAGAAGTTGTTTGTTGATATATCAGATGATGAAGAAGAAGTATGTGAACAAACTCAACAAACACAATCAAGTGTGGATAATGACATATCTGCATCAGATGTATATGTTCCTCAATTCTGTGAAGAAACTCAACCAACACAGGCAAGTGTGGCTGAAAACATGCCTGAACCAGAAGAATTTGTTCCTCAAAGTACAACACAAGAAAGTATAGAAGAAGAATAAGATGTGTTTAATCATGATTTATGGGTTGAAGCTACAACACACGCAAGTGTAGTTGAAGATATTTACAGGTTGAGTCAAGAATATAAGAAGAGTGATGAGTTTGTAGTTCAACTACCAAATATTGAAGAAAATGAGTACCATCCTGATGAGGATATTAACAATGTCCCTGGATATGAACAAGAGTCTAAAGATGATATGAAGTACAAGAAGTTTTTGAAGAAGGTTGAGAATGGGTATTTATCAAACAAGGAAAGTGACAGTGAGAGTGAAGGTGATAATGATGTTGACAGTGTTGATGGGGATCCAGAATTTGGTGAAGTTGAGGTGGAGAATGACAAAGAAGGTAATGTTTTGTGTTTACATTTCTGGTTTGTTATGTTTATTGTTTATTTAAAAAATTGGATTTGATGCTTTTTGTTTACAAAGCATGTAATTACATTTGTTGTTTGTTACTAATTTTGTCTTTATGTTTTTGTTTTCTTTGTTTAATTGCAGAGGACCATTATGGGGACTTACTGGATTCTGAATCTGAAAAGGAACCTACTGGTAATGTTTTTTGTTTACATATATAGTGTGTATGTTTACACAATCTTCATGGTTTACATTTGTTTTGTATTTATGTGTTTTGTTTTCCTTGATCAGATCAAGATGAACATGTTGGGGTGGAGCAGACTTCAGAGTTCAATGGGCTTGAGTGCAGTGGGGTTACTCATGATAATTTAGAGTTTGAGAAGGAATATGCGGATCACCTGAAGGAAGAAGATGATCAGGAGCTGTTCCCAAGTGAAAATGAAGAGTCATTGGATCAAAATGACCTGATAGTTGGAAGTAAGTTTATGAGTAAAGAGTCTTTCTACAAGCATGTGAATAACTTCTATATCATGAACAAACACCGGACATTTGCTACTAAGAGTTATACAACCAAGCTGAGGGTCAAGTGCATTCATTAGAAGACTCAAAAATATAAAATGTTCATTTATGGCATGGTCAAGAAAGGTGAAGGTAAAACTTTCACACTTAGAGGCTTTAATCTCACCCACACCTGCAATGGTGACAAAAATGACTTTAACAAGCTTGCAAACCCAAAATATGTAGCTGACTGGAACTATGAGAAGATGAAGACTGAACTTGGAATAAATGAATCAATACCATGTCCAGATGACTTAGCAAAACAATTCAACAAAGCCAGAAACGTTAATATCAAGTATCATACTGCATGGAGAGCAAGGGTGAAGGTGTTGGAGAAACTACATGGTAGTTATGAGAAGAGCTACCTACTAGTGCCTGCTTTCTGTGAAATGGTCAAGGTACAAGACTTTCTTTAAGTTTAGTTTTTTTTTTCCCTTACTTTTGTCTAAGTAGAACAAACCCTGAAAGTATTCATTTCACATTGTTTGTAGGCAACAAACCCAGGCAGTGTAGCTACTTTTTCTTATGGAACTATAGACAACACTTTCTTGTCCATGACTATTTTTTTCAAAGCCACTGTAGAGGGTTTCTTGTCTAGTTGTAGAAAGATTATTGGTCTGGATGCATGCCATTTGAATGGGAAGTTTGGTGGTGTGCTGTTACATGCAACTGGATTGGATGGTATAAATGGATTAGTTCCATTAGGTATAATGGTATGCAGAAATGAGATAATAGAAAATTGGAAGATATTCTTGGAGGATTTGCAGAAGCTGCTTGGTTATGATTTTGAGTTTACCTTCATCTCTGACAAGCAGAAGGGGATTTTAGAAGCTGTTGACTATCACTTTCCATTGTTTGAGCACAGACAATGTGTCAGGTAAAGTGATTTATTTTCATTTTTGGTTTTGTTTTGTTTTGTTTTAGTTTTGTTATGTTATATTCTGTTTTATGTTTCAGTTGTTAATCATTGGTTGGTTTTGCAGGAACTTGATGGCTAACTTTAAGAAATACTACAAGGGGTTCAGTATTCAGACTCATCTTTGGAATGCTGCCAAGTGTTATAAGATCAAACACTTTAATGTAATGCTTCATTACTTTAAGGCCTTACTTTAATGTTATTATACTTACAGCTTATACTTTAATGTAATTCTTTTTCATCCTTTATTATAGTATCCATACTTACAAGTTATACTTTAATGTAATATTTTTTCAGCAACATATGGATGCTATGGTAGCTGAGAGTCCTGAGGCTGCAAGATTTATCATAGATGAAAGGCCTGAAACCTGGTCTAGGGATCATTTTCACCTACTAGCAAATGTGAGCACATCAACAACAACTTCTCATAATCCTTCAACAATATGGCCAAGAAGTTGAGAGACAAGCCAATCTGCAAGCTGGGTTTGATATATGGACAACTGGTGATGGGGCTTCTCAACAAGAAGAGGAATGAGGCTGCAAAATGGAAGGATTGTGACCTAGTTCCAAAGGCAATGAAGATGATTGAGAAGATGCGTGACTTGACCACCAATTTTAAGTTGGAGAGTGCTGTTAGGGGGAAAGTATATGAGGTTACAAGTTGTCAAGGAGCCATTGTGGATTTGCCAAAGAAAACTTGTAGCTGTATGCAATGTCAATTAAGGGGTTTTGTCTGCCAGCATGTTGTCTGTGCCTTAAATCCATTGAGACCTGTTTGGGATGAGTAAGTTTTGTTTCTTTGTACTTGTTTTTATTTGTTTGTCTGTCCTTTTTTCAGCATATGATATTTCTTCATTTTCATTTGTTTGTGCTAACTCATTTCTTTGTTTACCTGTTGGGTATTGTTGTGGGTATTGTGACCAGTATTATTGGGTGGATAGCTACAAGACAACATATGCTCCAGAGTTCAACCCATTGTTGGGCCCAGAGGACTATGAAAAGGTACATTTGTATATACTTTTATAATCCTTATTTGTTGTGCAATAAATATAGTATCCATATTTGATTCTTTTAGGGTTTCAGTCTTTCATTTATATATGATACTTTTTGTTTCCTTCTTCTTATCCATACAACAAAGAAAGAAATGATGAAGCCTCCAGTGAACATCAAGAAAACAGGCAGACCAAGGGGAAAGAGAATTAGAGCATATGATAAACCTCAACCCACAGGAAAGAAGAGTAGAAGATGCAAGAGATGTGGAGAACCAGGTCATTATGAAAAGACTTGTGCTGGAGGAGCAGTTGGTTCTAATCCAAAGGTACCAAAGGATAGAACCTGTGTTGATGGTGATAGTTACACATCATATGAATCATCTCCATCAAAAAGGAACAGGAAAGCTGTAAAAGTTGTCCATGGTTCATCTGCAGGTCAGAGTACCAGTGTAAGGGTTGGATCTAAGACAAAATCCAATAGCAAGAGTTGTGTTGGTGAATCATTTAAGCAAGCTGCTGCAAGATCTGAAAAAGGTGTCAAGGGAAAGGAAATATCAAAAGTTGGATCTTCTCAAACCTCATGTGTGAATCAGAATTTCAAGCAGGTTGGTTCAGTTAGCAACAAAGTCACCTTTACAGTGTCAGATCCAAAGAGCAAAAAGAAAGCAAAGAAGTATATGAAGATCTGAGTTGGTTTTGTTAATTGTGTTTCATTTTGTTTTGAATATATGTTTGCAGTTTATCTTTCTGTGTAGTTTAAGTTTGAAGGAATTGGTGGAGTTTAAGTTTGAAACTTTTAATGAATGCAGTTTAAGTTTGAAACTTTGAATGGATGTAGTTTCTTTTGCATAACAAGTACTTTTCATTACATTTTCAGATTTTTCATAACAACTTCTGATTTTATTACATTTTCAGATTTTTCTTAAACTCATTACATATTTCTAGTACTTTTACTTTCAATGTATCTTTTGTTTCAATTACAAGTGCATCTGAAGCCCATCTGAAAGCATCACAGTTTTTCTTCTTACATATCAGGTATGCTATATTTAGATTGTGTTGATTCTTACAAACCTTTAGTTTTAACTTTGAATTGCAGTTCTGTTTGAAGTAGGGTTGATTGTTTAATGGACAATTATTGAAACACTGGTTCTCATCTCCACAGGAAATACAGCTATGTAGGCTTGGAAGCTTGATTTGAAGTGATGTAGTTGGATAAGAAGCAAGATCAAACCACTTAAAGTAATTGCAAGTGGGATTCAAACATTTGAAGAAGGCTATTCTATTTGTTTGATCTGTTTTAGATCTCAACAATGCTCTAACTCCATTAAAAGGTACATGTTTTCACCTAGAATATACCCATGGAAAACTATTGGTTTCATGGTCTTCTTTGTCACACATATCACATTGCACCTTGATGCTGCAACTGCTGCAATTTGATGAAAAATGAATATCACCAATCATTTTTAGATCTGAATGAAAAAGAGACAGAGAAGAAGATACGTTTTTATTGGAGATAATCCTGCCGTTGGGTACTGTGGGTGCCACATTTTTACTGGCACATGGCAGGAAATATGACATGTACAATGTACATGTGTTTACACAGTCAGCACCGAGTGGTAGAAATTTTGACGTGTACAATGTACACGTGTTTACACGGTCAGCACCGAGTGGCTGAGCGGAATCGGAGATTTAAACTTAAACATGGCGATTTTAATTATTCGAAGGGCTAAAAATTCTTTTCCTAGTACACTAACGGTGCAAAAAAGGTGGATAACCACAATTAGCCGTTTTTTCAATAAAACGTTCAAAATCGGCCTATATTTGCAAAGTTCAAAAAAAACGGGCCTATGGTTGTAACCCTTAAAAAAACAGGCCTATATCTGTTTTTACCCCTATTACAATTTACAAGTTCTTGCCGCCAATATCCCTCCGGCCCATTCTAGAATGACAATGATACTTAACACCAGGGCCAGTAGCACAGTTTGACTAAACCTGGCTGTACCTCCACCTTTTTCTCACAAAATCTTGCCAAGGTAGTAGTTTTACCCTTATCCTAACTAAATATTCGAGATTTAGTCCACCTATCTTATCAGTTTAGTCCATCAAGGTTAACCCAACCAACAGTCTTTTCCACCATATTCATATAAGTGGGTTCTTATTAGTCTACGAGTCCACCATATTCATATCAATGGGTGATATAAATACTTGCAAGGTGTTTGTTGTAAGTTCTAAGCAGTAAAAGTGAATGACTGAATGGGTTCATAAATGTACATAAGGTGTTTGTTATTAGTTCTTTGACGGTAGATATTTGGCTACCTCAATAAATGAATCAGAATGGTATCTCCAGAAGCTCCAGCGATGTAGTTGTATCTTTTCTGATGGCTACATCCAAGTAGATCTAAAGGCTATAAAACTACTAACATTCAAGATTCAAAGATAAGCAAGATGTAAAGAACATGAAAAGTAAAGATTGACACAAGCATATAACGTGGTTCGGCCATGAATACCTACGTCCACGGGAAAGAAGATGTTTTCTTTATTGATTAGGGTATTACCCTTGAAAGAGCTACAAATATCACTTAGATTTCTTACTCTCTCTTTATCTAGATCTCTCTTAGGAATTCTCTGTAGAAAGACCATCTAAAATTACATGTCCATCTCCTTCTACATGGACTGGTATTTATAGGCATTTTAGACTCGTGAAGGCCTGGTCTCGCCGAGCTGGTGGAGTTATCGTACATCTTCTCGTTACTTCGGACGAGCTCTATACTATCCCTCGTGATGGCCTACTTGGTTCTCCTTCCGAGTCATCTCTCTTCGTTCGTCATCGTATTGCTCTTCCTTGGGAACCTCGTGCTGCATAACCTTTGGGTTATAGTATAGATCGTCCGAGCCTCCTGATACGATATAGGTTCATCCACGTCTCTTCTGATCCCTTATTAAATGCAGTCCTTCTTTTTAGACTTGACCGTCGTAGTCGATTAATCCACTCCTTACACGCGTCATTCATGTAGCGTTGTAGCAGGTGTCTCGATTCAGACGAAATCACCTTTATAGAGTATGATTCGGTGTATCTACCTCATCACCTTATCATGAAGCCATCCCTTGAAATGCTGACACGTGGCCATCGGGTAATTTACCCTCACATTTTTCTCCTTTTCTTTGCAACTTGCTGAGGGCATGATGGGAAGAAAATTGTGTAACCGCCCCGTCTTTTTCGCCACGTCTGCACTTTTAGTGCGCTTTTACCTGTTGGACTTAAGGCGCCGGTTGGTTGTCCATTGGTTTCTTATAAAAAAAAATTGGGGAAAGAGAATGGTGTCTTTATTTCCTGTGTTCAGGGTTCAGAACTTTTTCATTTTTTCTCTCCTCTGTCTTTTGCTGTTCCTTCTTAACTTCTTGTCTCCTATAAAGAAATTCATTATGTCTGGGAGAAGTTCTCCATATCGACCTCCAAGACGGTATGATCCTTCTTCTTTATTTTTCTTTTTGTTTTAGTCGGTGGTTTACGCCATTATTTTGAACTGTGTAGTTCCTTTGTAGTTATCATTATTACTTTAATCAATGATTCTTGTCATTGTTCTTCAACTGTGAAGTTTCTTTAGGGATCGCCATTGTCGTCTCCGCCTTTTATTATTTTTTGCCGGTTTTTCTCCGGCGTAAGTTATGATACTCCCTCTTTTCTCTTTTTTTTTTGTTTATCTTTCGTATTGCTGATAAGAGACCGATGAGGGCTTCGAGCACCAGTGGTTCTTACGGCATGTATGATGCCGACTTCTTGGAGATGATGAAGACTAAGCATCGTCTTCAGAGATTTCAAGTTACTTTTGCCACTCCGGAGGGTAAAGCCGGCGTCTTGACAAAAAAACTCTTTGAGGACAATCCCTGTAGTCCGAACGAGATTATCGTGGCGGCGGGTCAGCTCGACGCTAGGCTTTGGCTTCCTCTGTACTGCCCACTAGATTCCTTTCAGTACGAGGTGCTTTTTCTGCTTAGTCCCTAGCGAGCTATCTATCAGCCCAATGGCAACTTTTATAGGATCGCCCAAGAATGTGCTCGGCGAAGTCAAGGAAAGGTTACTGAGCACGATCTGAACGAGTTCGTCTCATCTCAGAAGGATTTGTATACGCCCGCGACTTTCATGGAAAACTATTGGTGCCAACAGTATGATACATTTGATGTTTGGAGTTAGGATTTATAGGTCTCGGCGACTTCTCCGAGGTCCTCCTCTTATGTCTGATTTGGATCCTCCTCTCTCCAGCAATATTGCACTTCGCAAGGCTCATGATTCCAAGTGGTTTCTGTCTCCTCTTCGTATTTTGGGGCCTTATATTTTTGGATGGGATTAGATTGGCAATGTCCTTCCTAGGAATCTCGAGATGCATAATCATTTGCCTCTTTATAGGACATGGGAGATTAGATGGGCCCCTTCCCTAGGCGTTCATCACAAATTGCTCGAGCTGTTGAGGATGCTAAGGTAGAAAATACTGTCTTAATTTTTTAACGTATATATACCTTGCCCCTGTTTTATGCCTGAGCATATGATGCTATTGTATTGTTTGAGCAGAGGAGGAGAGTCGCTGATGGTTCTGGGCCATCTACTTCTCCTTTGGAGGTTGCCGAACATGCATTGGAGGTTGATATTGGTGCGTTGTTTGGAAAGAATGAGATAGTAGACCTTGGTGAAGGATTTTTTGGTGATATTGATCATGCATTGTTGGATGAGGATGCTGATCTCGATGGCACTATCATTATATCGGAGGTGGGAATGCCCCAGGCGAGTAACCTCGCTGATAAGGGTGTTCTTCCCGATGTAGATGCTCGGGTTGGTAGCGGTGTTGGTACTGGCGTACCAAGTACTTTTGCTGGTGGTTTTCCTTCTGATCCAGCGACTCCTTCTAGTTCTTCTTCCACCATTTTTAGTGGTGGATCCGAGGCGATGAAGATGATATACTCGGATCAATATGCTCGGCTGAGCGAGGACAAGCAAGCTCGTATTTTAACTTCTTTGCCTAAATCCGCTCAGCATCAGCTTGTGCAGGCGGTATGTATTTGACTATACTTTCAATAATATGTAATTTATTATTGTCTCAGTTACAGTTTTCCTAACTGGTGATGTTGTCTGATTTACTAGAGCAACAATCTGAGGGTTGGTATGCTCTCCGAGACTCGTGTTGCTAGGAAGCGAGCTAGAGATGCTAAGCACGAGAATCAGAATCTGCGTCTTGCTGTGGAGATGGCCAAGCAAGAGGATTTGTATTTTCGCCAAGATAAAAAAGAGCTGGAAGGTATTTATTTTTTCCCTTGTCTTAGTTTTCATCTCTATAGTAGGTTCTAGAGTTCTGAATTAGTCCCCCTATTGGTATCCACCGTCAAACGTTTGGAGGAGAAGGTAGATAATACTTGTCATAGGCATGCTAAGGAACTTTGCGATCTGAGTCTCGATGTGAGCTCTCGCCAGTACAAGATTGATTCCTTGGAACATGAGAATGTACAACTTCAGAAGGATGGGGATGTTCATCGAGATCGCATCGTTGAGCTTCGTGCGATGTTAGATAAAGCTAAGCAGGTGGCTGTAGCTCGCTCGGATGAGATCAATCTTCTCCGAACTCCAAAGGATGGGATGATTGAGTGTCAATCGGCTCATATGCCCCTGCTAGCGCAGGAAGAGGATGATATAGAAGAGTTAATTCGTCTCAAGAGAGATTTCATCCATCTTGAAAAGGAACGTGATAGGCATATGTTATCGTGCCCGACTGGCGATGCTGCCATAACTCCTGTTGAAGCACAAATTAGTGCTTTAGACAATCAAAAGGCCCAAGTAGAACAGACTTTAGCTTCTGTTTTAATTGAACATGAAGGTTTCCTAATAGCGGCTTTTGATTTTATTCGTCTCATGCTTTCGAGCTATTTTTGTTATATTGACTGTCTCCTTTTATTTCTCTTGCAGAGGCTCGTAAGCATAATGCAGAGATGGAGAGGCAGTTGGAAGAAGCGAAGGCAGCAAGGAAAAGTATTGATGAAGAGCTTAACAAATTGGTGAGCAGCCATGAGGGAGAGCTGGAGGCTGAGCGTGCTGATAAGAATAAGAAGTTGAGCAATCTTCATGCTGAGTATAAGACATTATTTGGTAAGTCATCGTGCTCCTTGCAAGGCAACATTTAATTGTTTTGACTGGTCAGTACGCTAACCGAGTCCTCTTCTGTGTTTGATGCATTATTTTGCTACTCATACTTTGGTAAGTCCTCATATGTGGGAGGCAATGATACTTTCTTTTGAGGTAGTCATTTATATGGATGACAATTTCCTTAGTTGAATTACATTACATGATGTGTGTATTTTTGTGGCTCCAGGGAAGTTTTGTGCATGCTGTTGGTCCAACCATGGGTGCCAAAGCCAAGGAGTAATCAGTTCCTTAATTGGATAGGGCATATCTTACGGTGTTGCACTCTAGGTATAGCACATTTCCCTTCTCACCTTGGTATGATGCCTTCATGGGATTGGTTTTTTAATAGCGTCCAGTTTAGGTTACACTTTCCCCCGGGTTGAGTGATCAGTTATTTGAGTCACTTGCTTGTTAACCATTGCTTGTAGGGTAATATCTCGGTTAAGTGATTCTTACCTTAGCCAAAGGTGAGTACCTTGATTCTGGATATCTCCTGTTATGGAAGGATATCATCCGATTTCTTGATCGTGGTGGCATTACCTTAGGTCTGTTCCCGTCTTAGGTAGCTTAGGTATTTTACCCGCATCATTCGTTGTAGAATGGAAGGTGTGGCTAGCACCGTTACATAATCTTGATGGGCTTTTGTTATAATGCAAATATGATATGATTATGCTATATGCAAATGCAAGAACAAATAAAGAACAAAATTAAAGAAAAAAATTGCAAGAAAAAATAAATAAATCGAAGTGAATCAAAAAATTGCAAGAAATAAGTACACAGAAGGAGAAATTTTATTATTCTCAAAAGAAGGTTCATAATCCCTTAGTACATTCGAGTAAGGTTTCATGACCTTTTACAAGTAGGGGTTTTAGCCCTATTTTCGTATTTGATTTTCCTAAGCGATGAGCTGTTTAAGCATTGTATTGCTTGAGGTATTTGATGTTCAAGGGGCGTTCTAGTTCTTCCCCATTAGGTTTGAGCAATCTGTATGCCCCATTGCCTGTTTTGGCGATGACAGAGTGGTCCTTCCCAGATGGGAGCAAATTTTCCTGACTCGCCCTGGTATGGCGAGATCTCGTGCCATACTTTATCGCCTGGGCTAAATTGCCTCCGATGAGCACATTTGTTGTATTCTCGAGCTATCCTACGATGGTAATTTTTTATCCTCTGGAGAGCTATTGCTCGGTTTTCCTAGAGATCGTCTAGCTGAGCGAGTATCATGTCCGAGTTTAGGTTCTTTTCCCAAGCCTCGGACTTCATTGTCGGGATCATTGCATCAGTTGCCATGATCTTGTCCGTGCCATATGTGAGAACGAAGGGGGTCGTCCCTGTTGCTCCTCTTCGAGTGGCCCGATAGGCCAATAGTACATTGCGTAATTGTTCACATCGGCTAGTCCCATGTTCGTCTAGCTTCATCCTGAGTATGTCAACGATAGCTTCGTTAGGGTAGCAGTATAGACCTCGGGGAGTGAAGAAGGCATTATGTTCCTGATCTTCCTTGTCGAGTGAGATTCGATTGTAACCCGAATACCCGTCTATTAGGGATAGTAGTCCGTATTCGGATGTTTCTTCCACAATATGATCGATATTGGGGAGCGGAAAGCTGTCATTTGGACAGGCCTCATTGAGATCGTTAAAGTTAATGCAACTTTTTATTCCTTCGTTTTTATTTGATATTATCACCATGTTGGGTATCCGCAACGGATATTCCACTTCTCGGATGACTTCCGATACCTCCATCTTTTTCAGTTCTTTTTGGATCCCCTCGTGATACCCTTGCGCCGCCTTGTGCGTCTCTTGCCACATAGGCTTGTGTTTTGGATTATTTTTTGAGTGGTGACAATAGATTTTTAGATCTGTTCTAAGTATGTTTTCCATGCGCCATGCAGAGATATCATAGTATTCTTTCAGTACTCGCATCACTTTCTCTTCTTCCTCTTTGTCGAGGAGAGTTTCAACCTTGACCATTCCCGGATTTTCGGGTGTTCTGACATGCACTGCCTTTGTAGGTTCCGAGGCTTAGAAGTTGTACCTAACCTATGCATCCTCGAGGAGGTTCTGTAATTTCTTTAAGGGATGCATAGGTGAGTCCGAGATTGGGACCTTGTCCGAGGTTGGTACCATGTCCAAGCGCCTCGTTTCATTTGGTAGACGGGTCGACGAGCCATTGAAGCCAAATATATTGTAGGTAGATGGTATTAGGCACTCGTCTTTAAGACCCATCTGTTTGAACGTCTCATAAAACAGGATTTTGACAGAACTTCCTGCGTTTAATAGTATTTTAGGCATGGCCCATGGCAATAACTTAGGCTCTTCTTCCTCGCCCTCATCTTCAGGGAGTGCTATAGCCATCGTAACCACTAATGGATCGTTATGGTTTCGTCCTCCATCAGGTGCTTCTGAGGCTGAGAAACTGATAGGTTGTTTCATCCACTCCTGCATAGGAGGCTCTTTTGTCACGCTGAAGACTTCGTCACCTTCGAAGTTTCGCTTGTGGATTCTTCCTGTAATACTTCCTTCGTGTGTCAGAGAAGTGACAGCTGAGTGCGATATCATATTGCATCCCAAGTATTGTAACTCGCGTGGTATTTCCACATGATGTACGGGTGTTTCCGTGGCTGGTTGGATCGCTGGCTGCGCGATATACTTATGGAGTTTGCCCTCATCAATCATGTCTTGCACCATCTTCTTTAGATCTCTGCACGAGTCTGTCGTGTGGCTATAGAATTGGTGAAACTCACAGAAATCTGTTATGTTCTTAGCGCGCTCGGGCTGCTGTCCTCTATTCCATGGGTAGGTGATTTTGTATTTTCCGTCAATCTTCTTAAGGATTTCGGATATAGGGGTATTTAGCTTCGTGTAGACTGAGTCTATGAACTTTCCATTCTTTTGTTGGGCTTGGTCTCGCCCTTTCCATCCTCCACTTCGATGTTTATCGAACTGGGTAGATCCATTGTTGGATCGCCCTGCTCCTTGGGATGGCATTTGAGGGTTTTGTGGTTCTACCACATTTGCTCCTCTATTGGTTCCATTTACCAATTTGTCATAGGTCCCATCTTGGAGTTCTTCAAGGGCTATGTAGTCCTCTTTAATCTATCTCAGTTTCCCTAAGTTAGGTGGAATGGTCTCGTACATGCGGACAAATATTTGGTTTGTCTTCTTTAGACTGTTTTTGAAGCCTAAGATCGCGTAGGCCTCTCCCGATCTCGGCGCATAATTTTCTTCAACGAGTTACCAGAGAGCGGAGTGACTCGTTGGGTCCTCGAGCTAACTGGAACAACATGTCAATTTCGGGTTTGACTTGGCTGTTATGTATGTATGTTTCTAAGAACAACTCGGATAGATGATCAAATGATTTAACCGATGCTTTGGGAAGGTTATTGAACCACATTAGGGCCTCGTCTTTTATACTGGCTGGAAAGAACCTACACATCACCACATCGTAGTGACTCCAATGTGTCAGTGTCATATGGTAGGATCTCAGATGTTCGATTGCATCGCCGGTCCCATTGAAGGGAGTTGCAAACGTTGGGAGCGAGCATTTCCTTGGAAATGGGTAGGCCAAAAGATTTTCGGATAAGGGAGATTGTCCGGCCTCTTGCAGTACTTCTTTCAACTTTTTTCCTTCTTGTTTTCCTGTAGCCTCTCTGCACATCGCTTCAAGTTGACAGAGTCGGGTTTGTAATTGGTCGTCATTGTTCCTCGTTTCGGCCTTCTTCCTTCGTCCTTGCGCTCTTTCGGGCAAGAAGGAAGCTTCTGGGCGGCGATATATTGATCGCCCTGAATCCTCGTCTGATTGCTCGGCATACATCACTATTTTAGAGCGAGTTTACTTTGAAGTCTCCCCTCGCCTGGGGTCTACGACTGCGTGGTTCTCGGCCATGCAGTTATTTTTTTACTTCTTCCTCCTTTTTCTTTTCTCGTCTATGCTTGGGATCAACATCGGATGATCCCTCAGACGGGCTCTCCTCCTCGTGTTGGACTCCTTGGCTTCCTTTTGGGAAGCGCTCCTATGTTTCCTCGTTCGAGGTGTCAGGAATATGGACTCGCTCGTCATCCTGCAAGTTCTCAAAAGGATTCTCCTCCTCGGGGGTCTCCTCTATAGTAGTGAATGACACCTTCTTCTCCGTTTTATGTTTTAGCCTACGGTTTCTCTGTTCTAGCCTCTTGTTACGTCTTTTTAACTTTATCATTCTTTCCTCCTGTGCATCTTGTGCTTTCAGGATGGCTGCGATTGTAGCAGCGGTATCGCCGAGGTTAGAAGGTTCATCTTTCTTCACCTCATTGCTCACTGTTTGCCTTGGCAAACGATTCAACCCTCCTGGTTGATTTAAATGGATATCATTCTGTCTTTCGAAGGGGTTTCCCTCTTCGTCAGAGCTAGAGTTATCAGTTAACCCTTCCCGATACGGGTTATCGGGTTGTCCCTTTCTTGGGAGACACCGTTGTGCATAATTTCACCGAGCTCCATCTCGTCTAGTCCTCTAGAGAGGGCTCCACCAGTTTCACCTTGGCTCATGCGAGCGGATCGTCTCGTCGCCATCGCCTTACCTGCGATATATGCAATAATGCTTAATTTGTCTTTTTTATAGAAAAGTGGTACCCTAGATTTGCAGGTCATGTGCAATTACTACGTCATAATTCGGACTGGACAGTTTAGTACAGGAAGACTTTGCAGTAAATTTTGGAGACCCAAGAGAAAAAGCATACCCCAATGCAAGGTAGTTAATATTGCATATCGGTCTCATATCGGTCGGGTCCGATATGCCTATACAAAAGATAATATCGGTTTTTATCGGTGATACAACATTAAAACTAGAATTTCAAATATTTATAAAACCATAGTAAAAAATAATAAGAATCATGCATATATCTCAAATTTCCAAAATACAAGGTTGTTCATTAGATAGCATTGTGATTATTGTTCCATTATGCCGGTAAATCTTTCTTATTATCCTTCACTTTTATGTTTTACATTTCCATGCCCTGCAATCGCAATATTGTTTCCATCTTATATCCACCATATAGTTGTTGATTTTATATCATAAATATATTAAGACTTTTTTAACTTCTCCAATTAATGTTGTTACTTGTTTGTAAAGACTACATGCATGTTGATGAAAAATTTATTCATTGAAACCGATATTATCGGTGTATAAGTAAAAACGATATATCGTTCCGTACCGGCCTGTACAACCGATAATATCGTTTCATCTTTGTATCGCCGATATTTTCAGTATCGTATAGGTATTTTCCGATATCCGATAAAAACCTGTAATATCGGCCTGTACAACCGATATTGACTGCCTTGCCCCGATGTACTCTTCATGTCATCAATACATCCTCCCAAGTCGCTATCACAATAGCAAACTAATTTGACATCCAAATTTCTAGAATACATGATTCCAAAATTCATTGTTCCTTGTATGTACCTCAACAACCTCTTTGGCGCGCCAAGATGTAGATGACTAGGTGAACTCATGAACCTAGAAAGCATACTTGAAGCAAACATGATATCGGGTCTTGTATGTGTAAGGTACAACAAGTTTCCAATAAGACCTCTATAGTAAGTCTCATCAACTTTTCTTCCTCCATCATCTTTCTTGAGTTTCTCATTCACTACAAGTGGTGTTGATGTTGGGTTACAACCAAGCATACCAAATTTCTTTAACACCTTTTTGGAATACTTGCTTTGAGAAATGAACACTCCATCTTCACTTTGATGAACTTATATACCAAGGAAGTACTTGAGCAAACTCATGTCACTCATCTCATATTTCATCATCATTTCTCTTTTGAATTGTTCAATCATATGAACATCATTACCCGTAAAGATAAGATCATCAATATACAATGCAACAATGAGAATAAACGTACCTTTTGTCTTCACATATAGTGTAGGCTCACTCTTTCTTTTGTTGAAGTTTTTCCTTTTGAAGTATCCATCTATCTCACTATACCAAGCTCTTGGTGCTTGCTTGAGGCCATACAAAGCTTTCTTCAACTTGTATACTTTGTCCTCTTCTCCTTCAATCACAAAACCTTGTGGTTGTTCTACATAGACCTCTTCATGGAGTTCTCCATTCAAAAATGACGATTTGACATCAAGTTGATAAAGTAACCAACCTCTTTGGGAAGCCATAGCAATCACGGCTCTAATGGTGTCAAGACGAGTAATCGGTGCAAAAGTCTCATTGTAGTCGATGCCGGGTTGTTGTGAATATCCCTTTGCCACCAACCTTGATTTATATCTTTGAACCGATCCATCCGCATTGTACTTCACCTTGTAGATCCATTTCACACCAATAACTTCTTTGTCACTTGGTCTTGCTACATTCTCCCATGTATCGTTCTCGTTAATGACAAAAACTTCTTCTTCCATAGATTTTATCCAAACCGGTTCTTTTGATGCTTCTTCAAAATTTTCTTGTTCAACCGTACAAAAGTTGTATCTTTCATACACTTCACTAAACCTTTGAATCTTCTTTGGTGCCGATGGTGGTGATGTTGATGCACTTGTACTTGGAGATGCTCCTAGTCTTGCATTTGGAGGTGTTTGAGGTAGTTCTTCACCTTCTTCAACTTCATTTGTTGCTGAATTTTCTTGCTCTTCATCAACAATAATGGTTCTCTTCTCAATTTTACCTTCTTCCCAATTCCATGAAGCTTCTTCATTAAACAAGACATCACGACTTGTAATCATTATGTTGTTCTTCAAGCTAAACAACCTATAACCTTTTGACTGGAGGCTATAGCCGAGAAATACAAATTTTTCAATTGATTCATCAAGCTTTGTTCTCTTCACTTTTGTAATTTGAGAATAACACACACTACCAAAAACTTTAAGATGCCTTACCGATGGTTTTCTTCCACCCCATGCTTCAATTGGAGTTTTATCCCATATGGCTTTTGTTGGACACCTATTCATCAAGTAGACGGTGGTGTTAACGGCTTCGGCCCAAAACACTTTAGGCATACACTTCTCATGAAGCATGGACTTCGCCATCTCCATTATGGTTTGGTTCTTTCTCTCGGAAACACCATTTTGTTGAGGATTATAACCCACGATTAGTTGCCTTTCCAAGCCTTCATCTTCACAAAATTTATCAAAATTTTTGTTGTTGTACTCTTTGCCTCTATCACTTTTCAAAACTTTGATGTAGTGACCACTTTGATTTTCAACAAGGCTCTTGAACTTCTTGAAGATGCTAAAAACTTGGGATTTTTGTCTCATGAAGTAAACCCAAATCATATGACTAAAATCATCAATGGATAAGATAAAGTATCTATTACCTCCATGAGTTGGTGTATTCATTGGTCCACACACATCGGTATGTACCAAACCAAGAAGTTCTTTTGCTCTCCATGCTACACCTTTTGGGAATGGTTGGCGATGTTATTTGACAAGTGCACAACCTTCACACACTCCATCCTTGTGGTTGATATATTGTGGAAGTCCTTGCACCATGTTCTTGTTGGAAAGCACCTTGAGACTATTGAAATTCAAATGCCCAAGTCTTTTATGCCATAACCATGTTTCATCAATGGTTTCCATCCTCATTGCAACATTCTTCTCCTTTTCAAAGATAATTGGAAAGCTTCTATTCTTCCCCATATTGATACTCTTCATCACTCGTCTCTTTTCTTTGTGTTTCTTGTCATAAATGGTGCAATACCCATCTTCAAAATGAACGGCATACCCAAGTTCAATAAGTTTCCCAACACTTAACAAGTTTTGTGCCAAATTCGGAACATATAACACATCTCTAATGTATTTTGCTCCATTGATAGTTTGAACGCAAATTGTACCTCTTCTGTTAGCTTGAACCATGTTTCCATCCCCCATCTTCACTAGAGAATTTATGGATGTATCCATATCAACAAACATGTTCTTCTCACCGGACATATGAGTCGTACAACCATTATCTACAAACCACACTTCACTCTTAGAAGTCTCCATAGCACTTTGACAAGCATAAAACAAATTTTTTTTATCTTCTTTTTCTTCGGCTCTACCGGCATGTTCATCATCATCTTCGTATCTACAATCTTTCTCCAAATGTCCATACTTCTTGCAATGATGACATTGAGGTTTTCCTTTATTCCAACAATTCTTCTCCAAATGACCATGCTTCTTGCAAAAGTTGCATCTTTGTGATTGTGAAGAATCACTCTTTGTGTAGTTGTTGGAGCTTGCTCCTCCTTTCTTCCATTTTCCATTTCCTTTGAAACTAGATGAAGCATCACCCTTGTACTCATTTTTCTTTATTGATGAATCTTCTCACAAATCCTTTTTTTATCCATCTTCTCACCACACATCAACATTTGATTAACAATTTCAATAAATCTAGAAGAAAACTCATTTAATTTTTCATTATCTTTCATATGGAGATTTTCAAAATTTCTTCTATATGATTGAAGTTTCAACTCTCTTACCTTCTTGTTTCCTCCAAACTCTTGTTGAAGAATATCCCAAGCTTCTTTAGCTATAGGAAAATGGATTACTTTTGGTAGAATAGTGTCTCCAACTCCTTGTTGAATGTACATGGATGCTTTAGCATTCTTCTTCCTACTCTCCTTAAGTAAATCCTTTTGGGGTTGTTGTAGAGTTGATGTATCTTCAATTTCATCATACTCGTTTTGAACAATCTCCCATACATCTTGATATATGAATAAAGTTTTCATCTTGATGGACCAAAAATCATAAATTTCTCCATGAAAAATTTGAATTGAAGGTTGTTGAATATATAGGTTTGAGTTGCTACTACTTTCCATTGATTTGGTTGAAGATTGATTGAATAAATTGGGTTTTTTCTTTTCTAAATCTAGGTTTTGAAGACTTTGAACGTTGTTGATTTTTTGATTGATTGGTGGGTGTTGATTTATTTTTTTCTACTACCAAGATCAGATTCGATTGATCTTGGCTCTGATACCAATTGTTGGGTTTATGCTTGAATTAGTATAATAGATTTGAAGTAATTTTTGTTGAATGGAGGTGAGGGCTCTTGGCTACTCTTCACACTCTTCTATTCAATTTCATTTTCTTACTGATAACTTACATCTTTGTTTCTTCTATACTTGGTCCATAGAAGACTTAGTACAAAAGACATATGTGGACTTCTCCTTTCCATACAATTTCTATTACAAACTACTAAATCCATCACTACTGACTGCATCACTGTTGTGAGCATACTATTATTGAATGCAACATAACTAACTGCGTACTATAATGAGATGCACACTTATATTGTGCAACACTTCTTACTGCAGACCAATATTAACTGAAACATGATTGACTGCAGACCCGAACAGAACATTACTAAATAGTAACTTCACTTGAGCACCTACCTATCGAGCTACTACCCCCATGGGAGGAACTCAGTTAAAATACGTAGGTGCTGAGGTGAAGTTACTGCTTCCATGGAGGAACTTGGTAACAATACATAGGCACTGACATGAACCGGATGCAGGTATGTTTTTTCACTATGTATGATGTCATGTTCATTTATTCCTTTCAGTATCTTTTTAATATTGTTTATAGTTCTTCTAAGGTAAATTATGAATCATGTTGGTCAGTAGGTGGTTGTTGTAAGATAAGTTCTTATATGGAATATTATATCTATTGGGCTCACGTGATATTGCTAAACATCTAACCTATGTTTTATACAAGGAGTTAGGTTCATATAGTTATTAGTGGGAATTAGATAAAGAACGATATTTTGGGGACTACTCAAAAAAGGTGGGGGACTACTTTGTGATAGGAATGTCCACCCTACATTTTAAGGGGTGTCCTAAAAGATTAGGGAAGACTAATCTGCCCTTATCCTAATTAAGGTTATAACTAATCCTAATAACCCACTAATTTAACCACTACCCACTAATCTAACCCCCTAAATTAAAACCTAAAATCAGTTTCAAAACCTTTTCTTTTCTTTTATTCTTCATCTTCTTCTTCTTCTTCTCCACTTCTTCATAGACATCGACGTTAATCGTCGATTCGAAAAAAATTCATCGTCGATTAATCAATTTTTATAAACAATGCGTTCTAAGCAGACACCAAGAATTCCAGGATTGAGTCCGGGTCTGGAAAATATAGCGAATCTCCCAAATCAATTTCAAGTTGATAAACAACTTCAAGCAAAGTTGGGAGACCAAGTCAAGCATCCAACATCAACCAAGAAGTCCAATTCGAGTAAAATGAAAATCTGCAGGTAATATCCTTCATACCCATTCCTTTTAATCATTTTTTGTTGAAGAAATCGATTAGATATCATCAAAAACAATAGAAAATGGTAGTTACAGTATAGATTTCGGCTAGGAGAAATTTTGAAAACCCTAGATTTTGGTAACCGAACTTTCAAATATGAAGAAAAGTTCGGCCAATTAGGAATTTTTAGGTAACCGAACTATGTAGTTCGGTAAGCTCGCAAAAAAATATCGTAACCGAACTCCTTCTTTATATGAAAAATTGAAGTTCGGTTTAGTCGATAAATTTATATAGGTAACCGAACTTTGATAAAATATAGTTCGGTTACTTCGCAATTTCTATGGGGTAACCGAACTTTGATCTGTCAACACCAAACTTGTAGTTCGGTGACTTAGCAACTTATACCAGATAACCGAACTTTTGTCTGTTAACATTTTGTGTTTGATGTAATCCCATGTTCAATTTTATTTGATAAGACAATATTCTGTGTATCTAATAATGTGGTTTTCATTAATTAGGAACAAAGGAAAATATCTAATCCCCACCTAAATGAAGATTTGAGAACTCCCACCCCTCGTGGTAGAATACATTTGGATTTCCGAAACCGTGGTACTAAAAATGCTAAACATGGAGGGGTATCGTTACAGGAAGTGAACCAAGAGAATGTTCGTAATGTAATCCAAGATGTCAATCAAGAGGTGATGGAGAATACAATTGATAATGTTATTGAAGAAGAGAATGATGATGAAGAAGAGCAAGGAAATGAAGACCAAGTAAATGAAGAGGTTGAACAACAAAGAGAACACGTTGAAAATGTAGAGGAAGAAGAACAAGGACAGGGCAAAGAAGGAGAAGGACAAGAGGAAGAGAAGAATGGGGAAGGAGAGGAAGGAGAGGAGGAAGAGGAGGGAGAGGATGAAGAGGAAGAAAAGGAGGGAGAGGATGAAGAGGAGGAAGAGGAAGAAGAGGAAGAGGAATAAGAGCAAGAAATTGTTCTTGTTAAAGAGAAAAAGAATCCGAAGCCGCCTTGTGATAGATACTCACACATTCCCCCTGATAATTTGTGTTTTCCACCAGTGAACCCAACTTATGGTACTCCAAATGATGGAGGGGCAACATTGTTTGGCTACAAACACTCATGGGATGCGAAGATCTATGCGACAAAGGTATTCTTTAAGTTCATTCTTAACTAACAAAACGATTTTTTTTTTGGGACATGTTTCGTCAAGTATTAATAGTGTTATGTTCTTTTCGCAGGATCATAATGATGCAGTTCGTCTTATTCGTCGTCAAAAGGCGTCCAAATGGGATTTTTCTTTGAAGTGTGACGAATTTCAAGCGAAGGTTAAAGAATGTGTGTTATGGAGAGCTATTGAGTACGCACATGTGGATTTTGACGCTGTTGGCGTATCCGCATTTCTCGAGAGGCATTATCCCGAGACATATACAATGCATCTTCCATTTGGTGAGATGGGAATTACTCCCGATGATTGCAAGAGAATCACCGGCTTACCAGTGGAAGGTAAATGTCTTCTAGAAGGCTACAATCCCTCGATGCATTATGAAGCTCTTGAAGAATTGGCTCTAAAATGTCTAGGATGGGATGCAAGAAAGGCTCAATGTGAGTTTAGACGTTCTGTGTGGTCCCCTAAACGTGGCGATGAGTATAATCCAAGAGAGGAAAATGGAGCATTGAAGAAGATGGTGAAGAAATTCAAGTTGGTAAAGTTGAAGGAAGCATTTGGAGGGACAAGAAAGAAGGTGGAGAAAGGAAAGTTGGTGATGGACCAGGAGACCCTTAGGCATCATGTCACCGCTTATTGGTTATATCAGCTAGGAACTGTCATTTTCCCCGACACTTCTGGAAATTGGGTGGATGCACATTATCTACAGCTTTTGGAGAATCTCGATGAGATTAACAAATACTCTTGGGCCACTGGGGTGCTTGCTTTTGTTCTAGGAGAGATGAGCAAAGGGTCGAGGATTAAGACAACTCAAATTGGAGGTTACTTAACTCTTATTCAGGTGACCTTCTACATTGTTAATTAGCAAATTATTCGCTAAAATTTTATGCTTCCAAATCAATTTTCATGTATGTGGTTAATATTTTCGTATTTTCGCATAGGTTTGCATTTATGACCACTTCCCTTCATTGGGATTGGCTAAGGAAAAGACATCTTATCCCTATGACGAACCTACAGCAGGAAAATGGTTGTTTTTGGACGCACAAAAGAAGTCTAAAGAAGAGCAGTTGACTTCGTTAAGGGAGAAATTGGATAAACTTATGGTGAACGATGTGGTATTTCACCCATACGCCGTACCCGATGATGTCCCTGTAGATGAAGAAGATCTGAATGGTTTCTCTACCGTCTCGGCTTCCTATGGACCAATTTGGTATCCTAATGGCTACGCAATATATAATCCAAGGAGAATACTAAGACAACTTTGTTGTGTCCAAATGGATCCCGACGTGGAGAATGAAAATTTCAATTTGCTGGTTCAAGGAACAAAGAACACCGAGAAATATTTTGTTCAAAAACATGAACCAACTTCTACGGTAGGACATTGGAATGCACTTGGTAACTACTACTTACCTTTAGGTGATTGTGTACCTTGTGGTGGAGATGTAAATGCATGTGATGAAGATTATATGGAGTTTTATCAAGAAATTAGTCATCCTTTTGTGATAAATAGAGAACAACAAGCTAAGACTGATAAGGTGAAGGCAAAGGAGAGGGAGGCTAAGAGAGCTCATAAGGAGATGCCTATTTGTGGAGAAGAAGCAAAAATGTTATGGGATAATGTGGTAAGAAAATGTCTTCTCTTATACTTCCTTGTTGTTTGAAAGTATTGAAAATATATTTACTTATGCTTAAAATTGGAATCAGGTGAAGAAGGGTACGAAATTGTTGAAGAAATGGATGGCTAAAATCCGTATTGGAGAGCCGATGTCGACTAAGGAACAAACCTACTACTACGGCGAGTGGGAGGGTCTTATAACTAAAAGAATGATGGAGCCAAGGAGGTCTAAACAATTGAAGAGGGGTCGACAACAAGGAGAATGTTCAAGTCGCGCCGTGGAGGAAACCGGTCGAGTAGATGAAACCCCAAGTGATGAGGAAGTTCAACCTAAAACTCATGGTAAACAAGGAAGTGGTAAAAGGGTTCGGCGTAGTGGTCGTTAGTGATTTCGTATGGTTTTAGTTTCAAAAAACATCTTAGTTATGGATTTCGTATGGTTTAATTTCGTATGTTTGTGTGTTTTAAACAATTAGTTAAGGATTTCGTAGTTTGGTATGTATAACAACTTTTATATTTGTTTTAGAACCTTGTTTGTGTTTTTAATTTTAATTGGGTTTGTGTTTTCAATTTTATAAGGCTGAAATTTTTAATACAGGATGTTTTTCGGCGAACAGCTAAATCCTACCAGGTTGCCGAAGAATGAGTTCGGTTACTTCGCTACATTTTCACTGGTTGCCGAACTCTTCTCTGAAGACTCAAATAAAACAGCTAAATCCTACCAGTTTGTGACTGAGCCTTCAAATAAAAGTTCGGTTACCTCAATTGTTACCTTGTAACCGAACTTTCTAGTTCGGTTAGCAAAGTATAATATCACTGGTTATCGAACCTGTCTCTGGAGGCCTATAAAGTGGTTGTTGTTAGTCAATGCCATCACACATCTCCTTCGTTTGAGTTTCTCGACACATACGGTTGTTTTCGGGGTGAAGGTGAAACTAGCATACTTTAAGAAATAATGAACCACACAATTAAATGCTTCGGCGATTAAGTGTCCACATATCGGCATGCTCATCCAATAATACATTGTGATCGGATGGCCCCCATGAAGACGACGTTGATACTTAACAAATTTCTCATTGAGACTACCCACCCCATCGCACAACATTGTCTTGTAAAAGGCCGGATTCTCCTTTAGTTTGGACAACAACCTTTGCCTTATATGAGTGATTGTACACCCATTATTTAACTTGGCACCTTCGATGAAAGGCCCAAGTTGTTGATTGACAACACGAAAACCACAATTACCATCCGAAGGAACGTCGTCGGTGGATATAACGTATTCTCTAATGTATAGAGGTAGCTCATTCAAATAGTATTTATTTGGAGCCTCAAGCTTCACGTCTAGGGAAGATGGTTGGATAGGGAAAATTGGAGACTTAAACTTCATGTCGCCGGAAGATGGTTGGCTTGGTTGTGATGGACACATCGTACCATTTTTCTTCAAATCTCGCTCACTTGTTTCGCCTCTCTCCTCAATACTCCTACCCCGTTTCTTGGTTTGCTCCAAGTACATTGCCGCGGTATACTCATGGGCCGAAGGATCTCTAGTAAATGGGGTTTGCTCACTTTTCTTCTTACGTAACACCTTTGCATATTCTCTTAGTTGTTTTTTAGTTTCTTTTTTGCTTGGCCTACCTTTGCGTTTGCCTTTTGACGGTTCATAAACATTCTCCGAAGTTTGTGGATATATGATTTTCTTCATGTCATCCAAAAATATTTGTTTTCGAGCTTGTTCATGCCATGATACATCTCTAGTACGGTTCTATCCATTTCGTTATCACCAAACTCCTCTCCGGCTTCTTCTTCCTTTGGAGGAGGGATGAAACTTACATGCTTCCAATATGGATCAATGTCGCTTAAAGGGATTACGCCATGCTCGTAGTTGATTATCATATGGCGACAAGGGAGTCCCATAGACTTCTTCATGTTACATACACATACCTCATCCCTCTTGGTTTCCCACTTATCAATCAACTCGACTTCTATAATCAACAACTTCATACATTGTCGAGATACGTTGTAATGGATTCCCTTAAACAATGGGTGGTCGGCATATTTTACGGTCATTTTGAATATACGGATTTTTTGGAACTTCTCTTTAATTCTATCAATGTCGCGCTTGAAGTAATTTTCCATAGCATTCCACACGGTTACGAAATTATCAACACATCCAAATAGATTCTTCTTCAACCGATGGTGAGCCGACTCTACTAAACTTGTCGCTTGATTTCCCAAGTGTTTATATTGGTTGGTATAGGCATTAACAAACCTCTTTTTCTGTGGTTCCAACCATTGGCGAAGAACATACGATACAACACCGGGATAATCGGGAGTATCCCAATGGGCGATAAACTCCGCAAGATTTAGATGATACTCTTCCTCGGTAAGAGACCAATACAATGATTCCCATTCACCGTTGAAAGCAACCCATTTAGCATAATTTATATCGTATTGTTTTTCAACTTCCTCTTTTGCATCCGCTCGTTCATGTTCCGGTAGCATCTTAATCTCTTCATATCCTTTTTTTTTGGGTGGACAAATTATTGGCTTGCACCTATTTATGAAATTACACCATATATGGAACGTACAAAGAATATTGTGTGCTAATGGAAACACTACCTCTATTGCATTCATCAATGCGACTTTATTATCGGTGACTATAATCCCGGGAATATCATCACCTCGGAAGATTGCCTTAACTTGTTGTAGTGCCCAAATGTAACTAGGTTCTTGCTCGTCCCTTAAGAAACAAAACGCCACGGTAAACGGTGACTTCGTCGAAGTACACCCAATAATATTCAACAATGGCATCTCGTACTTGTTCGTCTTATAAGTACAATCCATTATGAGAACTTCATGAAAGCATTGAGCCAATTGAACACTCGTTGGATGCGCAATGAAGAGTTGTGTTATCTCTCCGTCTGAATCCACATCCTTTTGAACCGCGTAGTCTTTCTCTTTGGCAAAAAAAAAAAACAATTGTTGCATCACTTGTCTATCTCTCCATTCCTTCTTTCTAATTAACCCAATTGCATTACAAATGGTGGACAAAGATGAGTGGTTATCCTTGTTATCCTCCTTTAGCATGTGGAGCATTTGAATCGGTGAAAGACCTATTTTCCTCATTTTAGCTACCTTGTCCATCTCTTCAGGAGTTAGCTTGGCCGCCATGAAATGTCCTTCAAGATGCCTCGGACGAGGGTGGTTATGACAACCTTCTATAACCTTGTAGAGAACCCATCCACCCAATTCTTCGTTGTAATTAAATGCAAGCTTGAATGGGCATTTAATCTTCTTTGAGAAATTTTTGTTCTTCCTATTTGTCTTTCCTTTATAAACATAACCCTTCCTCTTGTGGCTTTTATCTGGATCACCGCTTCTCTCACAAACCATTTCAAAGCGGGTTTTGCTTTCTCTCCCATTCAATACTAATACGCACATGTCTTTTAGTGCATGTTGTCTAGCCCAACTCTTTGCCTCTAAAGGACTTTTGAATACCAAGTCATTCATGTAGTGATGGGACGTGTCATCGTACAAAATATCAACAGGTGTAGGTTGATTTTCCATTGGTTCTATTGGATCAGATGCAACCTACGAGTAATAGCACAACGTCAATACCAACTAAAAATAAGAAATACTTAAATTTTCGGCAATGTAAAAATAATATACGATCCCGCCGAACAAAAAGTTCGGTTATGAAAAAAAATTGTGATCTTGCCGAACTTGTTATTTGGAATTTTCTATGGTATAGTTCGGCAACATAATTACTACACTCGACTAAACCGAACTAAAAAGTTCGGTTAGCTATTCAAAGAACGTGATTTGCGATCTTGTCGAACAAAAAGTTCGGTAACAAAGGGACTAAACTCGACTAAACCGAACTATTAACTGTATACTCTATAAAATTAGTTCGATAACGTTTTCTGGAAAAAGATAACCGAACTCTCAAAAACCTCCATTAAAAAGAAGTTCGGTTACCTGCGTATGCTGAAATGAGTAACCGAACTGCACATACAGGAGAGTTCGGCTACCTGTTTTGCAGAATTGCTAACCGAACTACTTTGACCTAGCCGAAATTTCTTCCTGAAATTTTCGATTTGGCTAATTTTTTGCACAATTCAAGCTACATTAACTAAATTTGAGCCATACCTGAGTACCCATAACTTAATCTTCTGGTTGTGGCTGATAAAATTCATCATTTGGGTCGTTAGGTTGAGTTTTGGGTAAATAGCTTTCATCATCTAACATATAACTCATATTCGGATCATTAGAAATATTGATAAATATATTAGGAGATGAAGGAGGTTCTGATTCTGAGGAGGTATCATCACATGAATCACTCATATCATATTTACTAAACTCAAAATAAGATTTTTTGGGTTCTTCCCTCTTTTTCTTCATCTTTTTTTCATCTTCTTCTCTCTCAATAATTCTGATTCTAACAAAACTATCATATTAATAACTCACTAATCACTAACTAATCAGTAATTAATCATTACACTAACACTAACTAATTTAATTACCAAGGGTAAATTTGGTATTAAAAAAGAATTTAGATAAGGGGTGACCCAAAATTACTTCAAATGTCCTACCAAAAATGAAAAAATAGTCCCCCACTTTTTTTGAATAGTCCCCAAAATATCGTTCTAGATAAATAGCCCTTCTTTTAACGGGTTTTACAAATATCCTTATCCATCGATAATTATACCCCCATCCTCTAAAAGATAGAAATCTCGGAATTATAGATTACCAATATACCCTTCCCACAAAAATAACATCGATACATTCAGGTCAGTTCATTTTATTCGGTTTTTTTTTCTCTCTGTGTCTCTCTCTTCCCCCAATCTACAAACCCCCAATCTACAAACAACGAGATTCAGATCGAAAAAAATTCTAAAATCATGTAAATTAAAGTTTCGTAATACCGTAACATAATCAAGTACCATCCTAACAAAAAAAAAAAAAAAATCTTCACAATAACAGAAAAATTAGGTTTCCAAAATCGATTTTGAAGATCCGAATCGCTAACCTTCAACATCAAGCAAAATTGGAAGATCCGGTGAAAGGTAAAATAACAAAAATGAGTATGAACTAGCTTAGATTTCGTGTAATCTCTATTTTTCTAGGGTTTTGGTACTAATTTGGCACAATTTTGTAAGTGTGAACTTGATTAGTATCCATCTTCTGTTTGTTTTTGGATCAGATCGATCTGCTAGTTTACTTATAATATTTGATTAGATGAATAATTAAACAGCATTCTCTATGTCTTATGCTTTAATTTGAATTTAAGCTTCATGCTAGTGAAAATTTAAAGTTAAGTTTATCCTTATTTTATAATCTTAAACTAATGTATTCAAATTGTTAGAGTTATCCTTTTTCTGCTTGCTACATAGCTGGTTAATCTCGGCTAATGGATTTGTTGGTTTTGTAAGATTCTATATAGAAAATGAATAATCGAAAAAGTGTTTCAATCTGTTAATTAGTTGAATAATACTCATTTCACTTTCATTAATTACGTGTTTACTTACTAATTGTGAGCATTCATTTTGTTTTTGGTGGTTGTTGTTGTTCATAGATATAACATCAGTTGACGATTGCGTCTGAGAGGAGATTTTTATCATGCTGCAAACAAGTTGCCTACAGCTGGAGTTTTGCCTGAAATGATGAATTCTCCAGCTGCCAGAACAGATGCTGGTGGTGATGGTGAGTAACCATTAAATTAGAAAATGAAAGGTTAGAAATTTGGGTTTGAATTCGAATTTGTTGTCTGGTTGTTAATGAGTTTAGCAGTTCGTATGAAATGTTCATAAGTTGATTAAACTCATTAGGTTGTTGTGCTGTTATGGATGGTGGAGTTTTTGTGTTGCTCTAGTGGTAAATGAGAATTTAGATGTTAATGGGAAATGAAGCATTTAAATGTGGAATTTTTTTTGACGAAAATGATCAGAATGTTATCGTTCTTAAACGTATATATGAATAAAGATATGACATTGTTATTGAGGAATCAAACCTGATCAATAATGGTATTCATAGTATAACAAAACAAACATTCCTGATTGAAGAGCAAGTACCTGTATGCCAGTAAATGTGCAAATTCAATTTTTGATAGATTTTTCAATGTCCCATATCTGTATATATCTTAAGCGAATCAATCAATACATGCTAACAAAATAAAACATTTCTTACTGCAGGTACTCAATGGTTCCTACAAGTCTATACCGTGGTTTCTGTGGTTCAGATATCTGGATCGGAAAGGTTGTCCAGCATTTTAGATATTCTCTCAGTTGATTTTTTACTATTTTTCGTGTGTGGATGTTAAGATTTAAATGTATATTTTGGCATGTCCATGGAACTTATCTCGCTTCCACCGTTCGAAGTTATGCCAAAGATTACCAGTTGTATGAAGGGACAATCATCCAAAGATTCAACATAGTATATTTGTTGGATATTTTTTCAAGTCACCAGGTGCATTATCTAGCGTACTTAACTTTTCACTATTTCTTAACTTTTGATGTCACGTAACCGTAGTAACAGGACTAATGCATATTAAGATAAGCTGCATGTTTAAAATTACTTTCATATCTTTTAGAATTCTATGACTTCACTAAAATTGATGACCTTGGTGTAGGAGTAGACTGTGCACGATTATACAATTTAGGTGTCATATTACATAAATGATAATTAAATTTGTTTCTTTGCACTTGAACTGCAAAAACATCGTGGTATCTATATTAAACGAATCTGTGGTGTAATGGTATCACAACTGACTCCGGTCAGAAAATGCGTGTTCGATTCACGTCAGGTTCACTAATTTTAGTACATCGATTTTGGGATCAACTTTAGTTGTTGATCAAATTCTGGGATCAACTTTGGTTGTTGATACCATAAATAGTCTGAACATTTTCTGAATTTTAATTTTGCGGATCAATTTCGGTTGTTGACACCGTATTATTTATTTATTTTATTTTTTGATCTTTGTTTTGGGGATCAACTTCGGCTGTTGACACCATATTTTGGGGATCAACTTCGATTGTTGACACTATATCTTTTTTCTTCTTATTTTCTGATTTTTGCTTTCGAGATCAACTACGGTTGTTGACACGCTATATTATTGTTATTTTTTTGGATCAACTTCGGATGTTGACACATATTTTGGGGATCAACTTCGGTTGTTGGCACCGTATTTTTTTCTTATTTTCTGATTATTATTTTGGGATCAACTCTGATTGTTGACACAACTGGCGGCGGCGGCGGTGACGGTGGTGGTGGCGGATTAGTGGTGGATTAGCGGTGGTGGCGAAGGTGGTGGAGTAGTGATGCGGGTTAGTAGGTGATATTCGTTAAGAGGTGGTGGTGAAATAGTACTTGAATGTTGGTGGTGGTGGTGGATAGGTAGTGGTGCTAATGGTGGTGGAATGGTGGTGACGGAGACCGTGAAGTGGTAGAAAAAGAAATTTGTTGTATTTTGAAATAAAAAAAATATATATTATGTCAGTGAGGGTATTAAGGTAATATATTTTTAGATAATAAGTTTTTCAAATGATAAGGATTTATTTATTGTTGTATAAGGGTATATTTGTTGAGTGTTAAAATTTAGGGTATATAATTAATGTACCCTAGTTATTATTACCCTATACTTATTCTGTTTGTGGCAGCTCAGGTTCCGAAAAGACATTGGTCAGACAATGAGACTCTCTGAAGTGCTGGCGGACGGTGCATGAAGGTGATCATCTTGTGACATATTTTGTTTTTGCTCTCTCGTCTATGTAAATTAATG
The DNA here is from genome assembly GCA_023531105.1 of Papaver atlanticum. Classification (NCBI taxonomy): domain Eukaryota; kingdom Viridiplantae; phylum Streptophyta; class Magnoliopsida; order Ranunculales; family Papaveraceae; genus Papaver; species Papaver atlanticum. The sequence goes on along the minus strand of JAJJMB010009474.1, from coordinate 1,852,871 downwards.
TTGTTCTTATCTCATGTTACCATACTTGGGTTGCATCTTTTGTAATGCATCACAAATTGTTTAGAAACTATTATTTTCTTGACAAAAAGACGCATCAAACATGAATATAAGTGCACGCAAGACAGGCAATATTTGTCAATATATTTACTTGTATGTTTCTGTCCATTGAAAAACCATTATGAAGATGGCAAACCGATACTAATGTCCAAACCAGCTGATACTAATCTTGGAACTCTAAATTTGGAATTTCAAAGAGTTCAGATTAATTAACTTTTCAGGTTATCAAGAGTCGAAAATGATTTTCATAAGTAGCACTACTATAAAAAAATCTTTGATTCTTGATATTTCTTTTACGAGTTCCACTTATACGAAGGAAGTCTAGCCCCAGTAATATGGACATTTCACAACCAATACTTCACGCAAACAGTCCTGGGATCGGATTTGAATCTCAGCCAAAAGTAACTGGTCAGGAATCAAGATCTTCCAATCCTAGGAGAATGGGTACTGGTTTTAGGAGTTCTGAATATAGGGAGATTAGTAGCCTAAATCTTCCAAATAATCCCCAAAGAGGAAGTATAAATTTCACGAATAAACAGTATTTGAATATCTTGCAGTCAATGGGTCAGGGACTCCATATTATTGATCAAGAAGGTCTGATAGTTTACTGGTCAGTGTTAATGAATACACCAAATTTGAGCTCAGAATGATTTTTTTTTCCAGTTGACGCACTGCAATTTGCGCAGCGTAACATATATAGTACACTTGCACTTATAAACATGCTTATGGATGGTAACCTGTTTTCTATGTGATTGCAGGAATAGAGCGGCTGAACAAATTTTTGGTTACTCTGCATCTGAAGCTCTTGGTAAGAATATCAATGGGTTGATAATTGAGGAGGAAGACCTCAATGCAGCGAATGAAATAATTCAAAGGAATTCCTCAGGGGAAAACTGGACAGGGATTTTTCCTGCCAGGCATAAACAAGGCCGACAATTTGAAGTACTTGTCACCACTGCCCCATTATATGATGATAGTGGTACTTTCGTTGGTATTATTTGTGTGGCAATTGCTCCAGAGACTATTCAAGAAACCACAGAACCAATTTCTCCTGGTACAAAACCTTTAAAAGATGATTCTCATCCCAGCTCTAGTTGGCTGCGTAATAGTGGTCCAACAACTAGTCCTTTTTTTGATCCCTGGCACAAACCTCTGAAAGCTGTCATGCCTTCGATATCAAAATTAGTAAGTTTGATCAAATTGTAAACGATCTATTTCTTTTGTTTGTTTCTCCGTCTCTTTAGTAACACTACATTGTATCAGACTTCGAGATCGAAAAATAAAGTTCATACGAAAATGCAAATATCGGAAGCCGCTCTCTCTTCCCTTGAGAACATATGCCCAAGGAATCCTTCTGGAGATTCTAGAGTGAAGGGAATATCATGGTCCTGGGAAAACCAACAAATCTTGCAAGTTGTGGGTGGCGGCAATGAAGCCTATATGTCCTTGTCCTCTTCTACTAAAAATAAAGGAACAAGTAGCATGGATAGTGGTGGTAGTACTAGCAGTAGTAGCACCAGTCCTCGCCGTAAATTCTATATGGAAAGAGACTATTTAAATTATGATATCTCGTTGAACAACTTAACATTTGGTGCACAGCTTGGGCGAGGTAGCAAATATTTACATTATTTGTAGATCATGCATTTACTTAGATGTGATTGATACCTTATCTATAATATCTTGTTGTTGGGTCTCAGGTTCATGTGCAACTGTGTATCGTGGTCTGTGGTGTGGCACGGTATATTTGTCTTTCCTCCTTGAAATCTACATTTCTTGGTAAAAGTACATAGTTTGTTTACAAGCGTGAACTTGGAATGGTGTTTTATTCCATCAAGCTGTTAAAAGGCACCCATTTATATTTCTTGCAGGACGTTGCAATAAAAGTACTTTTCAACTTTGAACATTCAGACAACTTGCTGATGCAACATTCCTTCAGACAAGAGGTTTATTTATGAATTTAAGCTAAGTTTTATCATCAAATAATGATATTCCCTCGGTTTCTGAAAAAGTTTTATTTTAATTTTTCAATTTAGCCTAAAAAATAGGCCAAGTTGAAAAAGTGAAAATACCTTTTTTCGAGGTAGTATTATTTAAAGAAATTCCGAAAACAGGTCTCATTTGTAGGAGATCGCTGTGAATCTGTTGGCGGGGTTACAAATTTCTGTCATCTGTAAAAATTGGGTTAAATTTCGATGCCTAAAACTATATATTTAATATGAAGGTATTACTGATGAAGAGGCTGAGGCATCCATATGTGGTACTCTTTATGGGAGCAGTAACTTCACCTAAGAACCTATGTATTGTCACCGAGTTCCTCCCACGGTACATTCTATACTTTTAGCCGTTTTCCATTTTCTGCTTGGTGGATAATTTACCTCTCATATTAGTCTACTTATTGGCCGTACGTACAATTTGCAGTGGAAGTTTGTTTCAATTACTACGACGTCACACTACTACTACATTAGATTGGAGACGGCGTGTTCTCATGGCTTTGGACATTGTGAGTGTCGTTCAATTCCTTGCACAACTTCTACTGAAGAAAGTTCATCAGGAACCAGATTTTCAAATATAAATAACGTTTCTGGGTCTACCTCTTTTGTAGGCACGGGGTATGAATTACCTTCATCGTCACAACCCATTAATTGTTCACCGTGATTTGAAGTCATCAAATCTTTTGGTTGATAAGACCTGGAGGGTGAAGGTACTTGTAACATTGTTCTTTGGGATGCAGTATCCGGGTACTATGATAATATAGAGAAGGAAAAATCAATCTTTAACCGCCTTGATATTGTTTTCATTGTTAGGTTGGTGATTTTGGTCTCTCACGACTCAAACATGCGACATATCTAACAACAAGTACTGGAAATGGAACGGTAACACACCTCATATGTAGCATTACCTTAGTTCTTCTGTATAGGTCTGAAATAAGCTTTTTTTTTTTTTTTCCATTATCAATTGAATTATAACAGAGCCTTTTTCTTTGCTGTGTATTGCAGCCACAGTGGATGGCGCCAGAGGTTATCCGTAACGAGCCAGCCGATGAGAAGTAGGGGGGCCAAATCCTTTAATAAGATTGCACTCTATATATTATTAACGTCGGGGCAGTTTTCCACCATTGCACCCCATATTGGGGCATTTTCCCAATTTTCCCATTATTTTTTCTCTCGCTCCTCACTTTCTAACTACTACATTGGTAACTCTTTAGGTCTGATGTATTTAGTTTTGGAGTTGTTCTTTGGGAGCTTTCCACACTAAAAATCCCTTGGAGTGACCTGAACTCAATGCAGGTACGTTCGTTACAGTATATGATTCCGTGATATTCAAGTAATTTTTTTTCTTACTCAAGGTATATATGAAGGTGAACTATTGCAGGTGATCGCTGCTGTAGGATTCATGGACCAAAGAAATGAGATACCAAAAGACACTGACCCACTTTGGGCATCTCTAATTGAGCGTTGCTGGCACAGGTGCGTGCTTATCTTGGAACGTGCTTTTGTAGTAAGGCATTTCCCACGAACAGTTTATAGTACGCATAGTAATGCATAACAGCAATTTGATAATGCAGTGATCCAAAATGCCGCCCAACGTTCGAGGAAGTGCTTGAAAAGTTGAAAGTTGTGTATAGACATAATTTTCTTCCTTCTAGTGGTGCAGCTAACTCTGTCTCAGTGGTGCGCAGTGTAGGTTAAAGGGACAGTGGTGTAGGTTAAATCTTATTTTTTTACATGTGTGAGATACTTGTGTGCTTTCTGTTTTAGTGATTGTTTTCCACACCAGTTGAATACAAGTACAACTGTATAATCTACGTAAGTTTGTAGAGGTGGTTCAGTAAGCTTCTTCTGTTTCTGGGGTTTCTGTTTAGGTTGTGGTTCTTCATTAACATCATTTTCGTCTTCGTCATCCTCTCTTACTTCTTCTTGTCCTCTTCCTTTTTCTTCTCATTGTATATCTGGCAGTGATTCACGAATTTCCAAAACAGCGTCTTTGTATGTTCCTCTGCCTCTTGCTCCCAATTTGTTGATGCCTCCTCCTTGAGGATTGGGAGTTTTAGAAGTAGAAGGGGTTATCTCCATCTTCTTTTTCTTTTGAGCTGCACTGTTCCTAGAAAAAGTATAAAACTTAATTAGTATACTTTGAACAACAAAGTAAAATGGTGAATTAACTCAAGTCTAAAACTATAAGAGATATAGACCGGAATCAGTGGCGGAACCAGGATTGAAGACTGGGGTGGCTTGGAAAAAAAATTTATGCACTTGTAATTTTTGTTTTTTGCGGTGCAAGACAAATAAGAAGATTACCTATTAAAAGAACATCGGGAGTCCTAATAGCATAATTGTATATCATGTCCCTTTTTGATAATTATTTCCAGGTGATATGGGCAGCAGCTTCTCAATGTGTTTCCTGATGGGCCAAGACATTATTAGCAACCCGAAGAACAAGCACTACTAGAGGTATCAGTAAGGAATGCATATCGATTAGCAAAATCACAGGCAAGCCCCAAAACAACAAAGTAGATATTCTGTTCTAGCAACCAATCAAGTCAACAGTTTATGAATAGCATTCGTTCAAAAAAATAAAAAGAGTTTATGGAAGGCACGCTGTTAAGTGAACCTTTTTTGTGTGCCAGACTGCCAGTGTTCATACATGACCGTATTACAGTTCATTCTAAACACATAGGGGCTCATTTTGTCTATACTGAGTGCATTTTTCAATTCTAACTGCAAATTCTTTAATAACACGATTTCGTATACAGTGTGTAAGATTTCTCTTCGGCACCAACTGCCAGTAACTAAACCGGACACAAGATATATAACGATTATAGGTTAATTTGCGATATTGAACTACTGACTCTACTGTTCTTGCATGTTGTCGGGGTTTGGCTCCTATGCTGGTATGCTCGATACACAACAGTTATGTATACACATATTTGGGAGACGCAATAAGGATGACAGAAACATAATACAGAAACCAGATCACTCTTTCAATTTAAATAAGAATTTGAAATCAAGAAAAGTGCAAAGAAAGGACACAGGATCGCTAACAGAAGCACACATAAAACAAAAGAAAGATAGCTCTAAAATGAACCATATCACTTGCTCCATACCTTTCACAGACGCAAAGAGAACCATATCACTTGCTCCATAGTTTTTAGCAAAACCTTCAAGGCTTCAAATGAACAAAAGCTCATGTTTATTTGCATATTCATCCTTCCACTTCTTAGTAATGCTGGATCTAGTTTCTCAATGTGATTTCTAGTGAAGATAAATATTCTTTCACTTCCACAACAAGACCATAACTCATCAGTATATGTCTTCATTAGTGAGATTGATGGAACAATCTATGTCTTCAATCCCAATAACAGATGTCGATGTCGTCTTCATTAGTAATGTGCAGAGATCTGACTCGGATGAGTAATTTTGTCAAACACTATGAGTGCATTCAATGGAAAACATCACCTACGAACCATTACCACATCTACTGAGTTCCGATGGAATTAATTGAAGAAAAGAACAGCTTTTCTCATCCATAGTTGCATACTTCTTTTAAGAACCTCGCAACAAAATTCCTTACCCTGGCTTGACAATAAAATCCTACCCTGGCTTGACTCTATGTGTAGCTGGGTTTGACAAAATTAAGCTATCATTTACTTACCTTCGAATTTTTTTTTGTTTGATTGACCCCTGGCTTCAGCCAGGGGAAGCCTATGCATACATCCTCCCCTGACCGGAATGTAGTAGCGTTAGTTAAGTGCCATCAATTTTCTTCATCTTTGTTGTGAAAACTGGGGTCGCAAAAGCTCGTCGATGTTCCCGTTGCAATTTTCGGTCGCAACAGTTTGAACTGCTGCAACGTCAAAAGTTCGCAACTGTTTCGCAACAACTTACAACAGTTGAAAAACTAAAATTTCGCAACAGCTTGATACAGTTGCGAACTTTTTGCATCATTAAAAAATGGAGTTGTTTTGACTGGTCAAAACCAGGCTAATATTAGAGTTCTCTGTAACAATATCAGGTTACCCTTGTTCATAAAGAAAATCACATTAATCCAACATAACTACCAAAAAGGTATTCTTTCTTAAAGTTAATCACCATGACATACTGTGATGAACTTCATCCATATCCACAGAATGTTAGAAACATATCGCAAAAAGTTGGGAAAAGATAACAACTTAAGCAGTTTTCAAATCTAAAGTGGCCTCTTGCCTCTACCGCGTTTATTAAATTCTTCACCAGGTATTTGTCACACAACACACCAGCTTTAAGCAAAAGTTTTCTTCTATTTGCACCCTACAAAACAGCGCGAACAAGAGTTGTTCTCAACTTTTGTTTCCAAATTCTGTTCACATTGTATATATAATTTGAGACCCTATTTTCTCTTTCGCTTCTTCTCTTCCTTCTCTTTTTTCTTTTACACTTGTTCCTCAGTTCTCTCTTTTTATTCTGGCTCGCTATATGTAGGGGCGAAATATCGCACAGAGCAAATACACAGCCTCGCCCTAACTAAGACAACCATTAACACGAAGAAGAAAGAAATTAGGCGAAGAGTAATTACGCGATGACGAATAAGAAGCACGAAGAAAGAAATTAGGAGAAGAGTAATCACACGATCGGTACTAGGAGACATTTACCAAGACAAGCACGAAGTCACAATGCGAGAAGACAGCGACATCTCCCCAAAGCCTGGTGAATAAGACAAACTGAAATAAGATCAGCTAACAAAGATCTTGCATGTGATATCCAGTTATCTTCTACTAATGTATTTGCCTATAAAAGGATTCAAATGATAAAGAGAGAGGTAAGTTGGAGCAGAATTCGGTCAAGTAGAGAACTAAGAGACACTCATAGAGAAAAAAGAGAAGCCATTAGAGTTTATCTCAAGTTCCATCTCTTCCATTGTTGTATCTCAAATATCCTTGTAATTGTTATAAGAACGTCATATATTCAGTACAAAGTGTTTGAGAAAGATCATACTAGTGTCAAAGTGGTGTATAATCTCATTAATGTTTAGGTTGATTCTCATGACTTAGACTTTGTGTTATTATCATCTCATTGGATGTAGTTGTAGGATTTTCCGCAACTACAGTTTGGCGCTAGAAATAGGGAGGATTATCCTCACCTTCTAGTTGGTAGCTAGGAATCATTCTCTCAAGAGCAGCCAGTTATTTCCCAAAGAAATCCTGTCTTCGAAAGATCATCACCACCATGAAGTTACAATAAACACATCACTGTCTAGTTTGAAGAAGTTCTAACTAACGAATCACTCACCTCTCAAAACCCTGATAAGTAAACTTTGATAAGTTTCTCTCATAATACTCCCCCAAAACAACAAAACAACGGCCAAATCCCCATCAAGTCTCTGTTGATAACTAGAAATCTTGTCTAACGGTACCTATGATTAACAAAATGGTGCGAATCGCATCAAGAGCAGGGCACATCATCGCTACACGAAAAAGCAACAGAGTGGCAAGCAAAAGAGGAACCAGAGGAGAAGCTGAAACTTCTTGGAAGACCCAAAGCAACGGTACCTATGATTAACAATATCTTCTTCTCGAGTATTAAAAGTAACATTAGCAAGTTCAGCTTCTGACCAGTTCATTTCAGTTCTAACATTTGTATTTAGTCTTCTTAGACGACCCAAATCCCATTTAAATCCTGCCACATCTTTAATGAAACAATCTGCAACATAACTAGTTTTTTTTCCTTGAGATAGCATATAAATTAGGAAAAACAGATTGTAAGCAAGTAGAGAAAAGCTAATTATCTTGCTAGAATCTGATTTTAGTGCCTTTGTTCAGCTTAAACTTGATGTTACTTTTGAAGATATCACTGCATTTCATAATACCCTTCCAAACAGACCTGCCAAAAGAAGAATTAGGATATTTTGAAAGCCATTCTACCCCATCAGTTCCATATTTTTACACTACAATCTCCTTCCATAAAGCATCTTCTTATTTTTGCATATCTCCAATGCCATTTGGTTAACAAGTCTTGATTCATTTTTCTCAAATTCTTGATTCCTAGACCTCCCTTCTTATTTTTCCTGTACAAAACATCCCATTTCACCAAATGATGTTTCTTTTTACCACTGCTATCATCCCATAGAAAATCTCTCATAATTTTTTCAATCCTTTTAGCCACAAAAGCTGGCATTTCAAACAAGGACATGTAATAAGTTGGAAGACTAGCTAAAACATTCTTAATAAGAGTTACTTTACCAGCTCTTTTTATCAAAGGTTTTTTCCAACCTGGCAATCTTGCAATGACCTTATCAATTACTTTATCCCATTTAGTTATTCCTTGTATTTATCTCCCAGTGGCAGACCAAGATAAGTTGATGGAAGGGTACCAGAGAGACAGCCCAAAAGATCAGAATAAAGATGCAAGTCCCCATTATAACCAACACCAAATATTTTTCTTTTAGTAACATTGATCTTCAGACCAGTAAGTAACTCAAAAAAAAAGTAGAACCAATCTTAGGTTTTTTACTTGGTCAGAGTCAGCATCTAAGAATATAAGAATGTCATCAGCAAATTGCAACTGACTAATTATAGTACCTCCATTGACAGCTTGAAAACCAGTAATGAGTCCCTAAGCTTGAGCTTGTTTTAGCATATAAGAGAGAGCTTCACCTACAAGAAAAAAAAAGGTGACAAGGGATCTCCTTGTCTAATTCCTTTGCAACTTTTGAAATAACCAGTAGCTGAGCCATTCACAAGAATAGAGAATCTAACATATTCCACACAACATTTGAGCCATTTCCTCCATCTTTCTCCAAAACCCATTTTAGCAAAAATTTCATCTAGAAACTCCCAACTGACATGATCAAAAGCCTTTTCAAAATCAATTTTGCATAAAAGACCAGGTTTGCCACTTCTGATTCTAGAATCTATTAATTCATTAGCAACAAGAACACCATCTAGAATTTGCCTTTTTTTGATAAAAGAGGTTTGTTTTCCTTATGTTGTTATGTGGAATGTTTGGAAGGCTAGGAACGATCGCGTTTTTGGTGAGAGAGCTAAGTCTCTGTATGAGATCATAGTTCTTATAAAACAGACTTTTGTGTTATGGAGTTGTGATGTTGATACTTTCAAGTCTGTTGATAGTTCCCATATTATTCATAACTGGGAACCGGTTCTTCACTTGTAATCTGTAGCTTAGTCTAATTTGTTTTTGGCTTCGCTTTTTTCTCTTTAATATAAACTTTATTATTTCGACAAAAAAAAAAGGAACTCATTTTGGCTTCTTGCAGGTGGCTCACTGACCCAAATCCAGTGATCATATCCAATTAGGCTTGACATAGAGAGAGAGAGAGAGAGCAGTACCCATTGCCTTTGTGCTAGAGACTTCTTCGATGGGGTCAGAGAAGTACGCTTGTATATCCCGTCAATGAATAAGTAACTTAGTTATGAAGTTCCTTTGATGGGAAGAGCGGTATTACTATAAATAGCATCCTTGAGGTGTAAATCCTATACGTTACCATTTACGAAAATGTTGCTAGAACTCCCCTAAGACTAGTACCTAGAAAAGTTTTGGTAAGAGTAACAAAGTTTACTTTCAATACCATCTTGACGAGTTCATTTGCTAAGTTCAATCACCGAGTACTTTAGTTGCTTAAAGAAAGCTCCGAATTAGCACTGCATTTGTCATTGTGCTTCTTATTGTGAATCTAATCTATATATTTTTGGGTACTTTGATTTCAGATTTCTGTCTTTTGTATAACTAGGATAGAACTTTATGTGTACCTGATAAATAAATAAATGTAACAAGCAGCAGCCTAAAGGTATATATCTTTGTTCTTTCCCAAGGTATGTATTACCGATGAAGAGGCTCTATCAGGCCTACAAATAACGTGGTACTCTTTATGAAGGCAATAACTTCACCTCAGCACCTCTGGGGGAACTCGCTCGCTGACAATATGTACTATATAGGTGCTGAGGTGAAGTTACTGTCCGCATGGGAGGAACTAATTAAGTTCCGACAAATACATAGGTGCTGACCTTGAACCAGATGCAGGTATGTTTTGTTCACAGCATATGATCGATTTAGTCCAGTCACTATCTTTCAATATTATTTACAGATCTGGAGGTGAATTAAGGTGGTGGATGATGCTGCGAAACGAGATACCAGATGATACTGACCCTCACTGGGCGTCTATAATCTAGAGTGCGTGGAACAGGTGCTTATTCAACAAAGTGCTTTAATTGAATTGTTTCTGTTTATGTCTATACTTTACACAATCTACGTTTTTACTCTCACTTGACACCTTAGGGACCCAAAATGCCGGCCAACATTCGAGTAACTGCTTGAAAGGTGGAAAGATCTGCACAGATATATTTTCGTTTCAAAGCCCAAAAGAATTCCCGACTCATGTTATTTTCCTAATAAGATTTTATTATTAAATTTTCTGTTTCATTGTAGAAATTTATTGTAATTTGCTTCTTTGTAGTGGGTATTCCTCGTGAATTATCTAACCTTAGAGAACCTAGGCCTAAGCCATCTTTTAGATCAACTAGCAGTTTCTTTACTATCATTATTCCGCCGCACTAGTGTATTTTTCTTCTTCTTTACCACTACTATACTACAGCCGCATCGGCAAAATGAAAGTAAAATTGAAGGGTATTAAAGGTACACGTACGTGGTTAATACTATTCGTACTTATGGACAAAAAGGAGAAAATAAGGAAATTAATGCAAAATCTATACTATGTGGCAGCTTATCAGGTTGCAAAGAGACATGACAATGGGCACTGTGCAGGTGCTTATCTCGTGACATATTTTGTTTTTGACCAGATTTTTCGAATTGCTCTTTCTTTTTGTTTCAACGTATCCTCTGTTTTGGTATGCTAGTGTTATTTTCTTAACAAAAAGACGCATCATACATGAATATAAGTGCTAGTAAGACAAGCATTTGTAAAACTTTATATACTTGTATGAATTAGACAAACTGATACTAATGTCCAAACCTGGTATTTATATCGGAGATCTTGGAATTCTAACCTTGTAATTTCATGTAACATGCATGCCTTATCAAGTTATGAAGAGTGGAGAATGATTTGAGAAATAAAATTTCTTAAATAGCAATACTACTAAGTAAAGAATCTAGAGTTCTGCTTTTAAGCATTATATGGAAGTCTAGCCCCAGTATAATGTGGACATTCCACTAGCATAACAGATGCAAAAGAAGATTCAAGAACCGGAAGCTTGAGATGTTGTTGATGCAAAATACCGCACACTCATTATACTGCACACTCATTAAGTATGCGAAATAATCTCTTTAGTGTCAGGCGAACACGAACGCATACAACATATCCAAGATGACGAGTCATATGACGTCACCGAGTCACAACAAAAGTGTGAAGAGCTACGCGGCAGTAAAGAATCCGTGCGGCAATGATAAAGTTCAAGCGACATTGACGTGCTCCAGATCCAAAAATAGGGGCTTTATTAGCTGTCCTCCACTATGTAAACTCCTATAAAATGAGCCAAAGGCCTTTGTAAGAGAGAGAGATCTTTTTGGTGAGCTGAGATAAGATATTTAGGAGAGAGAAAGTTATCTGCTTCCCAAGTTAGGGTTTCTACTCATATATTTTGTATTCGATCTATCTTTTAATAAAATGATTTAGAGTTTTCCTCATGATGTCTTGAATAGAGTTTGTAGATCTAATTTGGGTGTGGTTGTGGGATTTCCTGCAACTACATTTTGGCGCTAGAATATAGCTTGGATGATATACCCTGTTGGTGAAGAAAACTGTTAATTAACAAAAAATTTGGTCCTTTGAAGAATACTTTTTCCTTTGTCAAGAGAAGATACTATTTCAGGAGCAAAGAATGGTGAGGCAAGCATCTGCAGGAGAAGACGTGATAGAAACTAGGAGGAATAGAAGAATCGCATAAACGAGAAGAGGTGAAATTGTTGAATCTTCACAAAGGGGCGAAAGAAACAACCAATCTCGGCAAATCCAAGCACAGGTCCAACAGATACAGAAGGAGAATAACTGCAGAACCAAACATGTGTTAAAATACAAAATGGACAAAAAGAAGTAATAAGGAGTATCAGAGAAAAAGAAGGAACCATACGTATACAATGCAATTCATTAACAAAATTGATTATGAACGATGTGGATTTTCATGCAGGAATCACATGAAAAATACACAAACGCGATTATGAAGGAAGGAAAATCATGACTGTAGAAAAGATATCTCCTTTGAAGGAATGGGAAAAGCAGAAGATAACATTCGCAGCGGATGATATACCGGGAGAAAATTTAAAGCGAACAGATCCACTGGTAGTTACAATAGCTGCAGAGTGACATGAAGAGTACATCGGGGTATGCTTTTTTTCTTGGTTCGGGTATATTTACATGGGCATCGAAGAAGCAAGAAACCGTAGCCCTATCCACGGCGGAAACGGAGTACATTTCGGCATCAATAGCTACATCTCATGTTGTATGGCTAAGAAGAATCATGGAAGACATCCAAGAGAAACAAGAAGGGTGCACCGAAAATTTTTGTGACAACAAATTGGCAATTGCTATATCCAAAAATTCGGTTGAGCAGTGTAGAGCAAGGCACATCAAACTCAAGTATCACTTCATTAGAGAAGCGGTTGAAGATGGTGAGATAGAACTCTAGTATTGCAAGACGGAAGACCAATTGGCGGACATATTCACCAAGGCACTTCCCAAAGGAAAGTTCCAAAACTTTAGAGAATTACTTGGAGTTGTAGAACATCACATTAAGGAGGAGATTGTTGAGTGTTAATGTAATGTTCAAATGTAATAGGAGTGTAAGAATATAAGTAGTAGTAGAATTGTATAGACAATAGATGTCCATATGTCATCTTATCTCTATGGTCTTATATTGACCATGTGTAGAGAGAGAAATCATTATGGAGAGAGTTTAATAAAAAACAAAAAGAGAGTGAGTAGAAACTATTAGTTTCCCACTCCATTATCAATCAAAATCCTTCTAATCTTCATCATAAATTCAACCAAATATCTAATAGAATCTTCATCTATATTCTGTTTTGTTAAATCTTCATGTACAACCCAAGTTTATCGATTCTAACTCATATACCATCCCTGTTTTAGTCAAACAGGATGATTACACCCCAATCCAAAGAAAACTCCGACCAAATCACTTCCAGCAATTTCGAGAATAACATCCCGGAGATACTTGCCCTGTTTTACTCCAAGTCGTCAATCTGGCCAATTTTAGTCCAAACGAACACCCATGACATGTCTGTTTAACTGAACTAAGTCCAACTAACCCAAATGCAGTGATTGAATCTCTTCAAAACACGCCTAAAAATCAAACCCTAATTTCGCCGGTGACTGCAACAATATTTCCCGATAATTCAGCCAATTCTAGAAAATTCAAAGACCATTACCATCTCTGTTAAGCTCAAGGGAGCATACCCACAAAATTTCAGCCATTGAATCTCAGTAGAACACCTTCAATTATTCAACCCAAATTCGTTTCTCTGTAAAACCATTTTCCCGCCAAAAATCTGAATTCAAAATGTTGAAGATGACTGCCGCTTAACCAATTCCAGTGTCCCTTTAGCAATTTGGGTTATAAATAACAATTCATGGGGTGCGAATAGTAATTTGTGGGGTACAAAAAGTGATTTGGGGCTGTAAATAGTGAAAAAATCCTGGGTGCCTTTATCAACTCTTTGGGACATTCTGGGGGTGTCCTTATCCAAAGTTGGTGTGCCTTTAGTTATTTTTTTAGGTTTAAAAACCACTTTTCGAGCAGATTTCTCCATAAGAACTTATTTCCTTGAAAAGACTTAAAACAAATTTTACTAGCAATAAAATTAGTCCTAGCTAATGTAATTATGGGTGAAAAAGCGTCGCACTTACGTGCTTATTAAATATAAGATGAAAGCTAAGTTCTAATGGCTTCTTTCCTTTTTTCTTGATAATTTCCTTAGCCTTTCTATCTCAACCGATCTCTTTCTCTCTATCATTTTTGAGCCCTTATATAGGCAAGTATAACAGTAGAAGACAACTATGATTCACATGCAAGATCTCTGTTGACCGATACTCATACAGTTTGTCTTATTCACCAGGCTTTTGGGAAGATGTCATTGTCCTTCGTGCTCTCTGCTATGTCTTTCGCGCAGTTCCTTCTGAACTGGTCTTCGTTTTATCTTCTTCGCATAATTGTTTCTTCGCACTCTTTCCTTATTGTCGCGCTACCATTCTTCGCGTTAATCTCTGATTATCATAATATCTTCTTTTTAGAGTTGACTTATCTGGATCGAAGTTACGTTATGCCTTGTGCGATATTTCGCCCCTACATTTTTCCTCTTCTCGCGTTGTTCTTCTGCAAGTGGAACAATGCGAGAATCCTAGTCAAACTTCGTGTCAGTCCTGTCTTTTCATGTTCTCTTATCTTACCAGACACATCTCCGTATTTTCCGCGTAACTACCACACGTGTTGACGGTTTTTCCTTTTCAAGCGGCACGTCTTTACTGCTTTTCCTTGGATAAATATCTAAGAGAGAGGTAAAAGATATTTTTATTTCATCTTTCTATCGTCTTCTTTTGTTCATCTTTTTTTTTTTTTTCAAATTCTTCTCTTTCTTTCAAGTTCTTCACTTTTGCCTCCGTTTTCATGGCGGATGCAGATGTCGTGCATGCTTCTACTACTGTTACTGCGTCATCTTCATGGTGAGTTAATTTGATTCTAATAGCATCACCACTCAATTGATATATCGCGCGAGGAACTTCAAAGTTTGCAAAAATCTCATAAAAAAATGGAATTTCTGGGTTAAAAAGAGGAATGAGAAGGCAAGCGCAGAGTTTCCCAAGCGAAATAATGACCTTTTTGTCGCTCCATTGATCAGAGGCGAACCAATCAGGATCAAGCTCAGTGGTGTGGGTCGATTGGGAAGGAACCGTCAAAGTGATCCCTACCAAACTAAGTTCATTAGTAAGCCTTGCGATCTCCTCAAGTTGTTTCATACCTGGTGGTGGAGCCATTATAGTATGGGAATAAAGGTTCAAGAGAATTGGGGTCAAAAAATTTGAAAATTAAGATGATCGAGATCAGAACAGTGAGAAGTAAAAGTGGGAGAAAGAGAAAGAGAAACAATGATATCAGAACTAGGCAAGTAAATTGACAAAAGAAAGATGATAATAATGGGGATGAAAAACTAACAGCAGCAGACAAGAAAAATTACAGAACACAAAAGAGAAGATAGTAAGAAAAAAGAGAAACTGAAGGCGTGATAAAACAAAGAAAGGATATTATTTCTCTTCCCAAAAAAATATTATCTCTTAGGCGCATTTATTAGAATACCAACAGGAAGAGGCGATTACCGGTAAAAAAGGAAAAGAATCAAAGACTTGTTAATCAGTAAAGGACAGGGTCAACACGTGTAAACGGTCATGCGGAAAACCTGGAATAATGTCGGTAAATCTAAAGAATATGAAAAGACAGGGTTGATGCGGTAGGTTAAGACTTCTCTTATCGCCCTTTCTTCCAAAAGGTCAATGCGAGAAGAGGCAAAATGTGTATACAAAATACCGCTCAACCAATAAGAACGCGAGAAGATCCTTACTCAAAAGCGGAAGTAACAAGTCCACTATATCTCTAGTGACGATCGCAATGACTGTCACAAAGAATCACACTTAACATGTGAAGTCCAACGCGATGATAACATAGGCGCGATAGTATCGCTCTCTCATATCCGATTGAAGGGCTTTATTAACTGTCCTCCACTATGTAACCTCCTATAAAAGGGCCAGAGACCATCGTAAAAGAGAGAGACCTTTTTTGAGAGTTTGTGTGAGGAATTTAAGAGATAGAAAGTTATTTATTCTCCAGAGTTTTCTCATATCATCCTTGTATTTGTTCATGTTCTTAATAAGATCAACTTAGAGATTTCTCCATCATGTCTTACATTTATTTGATATAATATCATCTGGGGGTAGTTGTGGGATTATACACAACTGCGGTTCTGGCCTGTTTTCTTCTCGTATCCAATTGCAGATTTATACACCGTACATGCATAAGCAACAAAACATGGCGTTTAAATATCAAAACACACTATTCTATGATACCCTGAACCCTTTACAAAATAAATAAATAATATCTTGCACATTGCAATTCGGTTTCATATTCTCAGTCTCTTAAGTGCAGGAATCTATTGCTTTATCAGTAGAGAACTTCCTCGCTTCCAAACCTCAATCAACTCAAAGTCAAACCATTGAGCAAAAACTACTACGTATAAGCTAACCATACCGCAAATGTGTTGGTTATCTGTACAAATACATTGGTGGAATTTCCAAGACTACAGTAAGCAAGTAAATCAAGGAAAGAATCCTAGTGTTAATGTTAAATACCTAAGCAGCTGCACCATTATATTGACTTTTTGAATCTTGTAAATAGTGCCTTACCCAAGACTCCTGTTTCTCTTTGACTGGTCGGTGTAAAGCAACAAAAAAAAATGATCAACAGTTAACAACATGAATTTTGAGGAAAGAATCCTATTGTTAAGTACATATAAGCAGCTGCACCATTATGCAACATGAACTTGACCTTTTGAATGTTATAAACAGTGCTTTTCCCTAAACTGTCTGCTCTGTCTAGTCGATTAATGTTGTGTAGTTAAAAAAAAACAAAAAAAGAATTTGATCTACAGCTAACAAACGCAATTGACTACCAATAACAAAGAACATTTATATCTACGTAAAAAGAAATTTACCATAATGCAAAATTCTAGAATGCATACAGGGTATTGTTAAAAGAAACAATAATAAAAGAAGGAGATAGCAGAGATGAGGTAGAAGAGAGATAAAAAGAATATGAATTAGGTATTGTAAATAGATTTTATACATCGTTATTTGATAGTCATCGCCTATCTCTTTCGCGTGGGGCTAAAAAAAATTGAAGTTAAAAATCATTTAGACTTAACTGGTCATCGGCTAAGAAAATCACACAAAAGATCATGGGTCGACGGATTGGTGCAGGTTTGAATTCTGACCTGACTTACAGGGAACATTAAAAAAAGTACAGGGAACATTGGAAAAAATGAATCAAATCATAAGAGATAAGAGATTCAGACTACCAAGTAGATGGGTATATTTATCCAAAGCGAACGTTTTAATGGGTCTTAAACGTGACAAAGTAGATGTAGCTAGGCACATTAAATCTACCATTTACCATTTCATAAAACGTGATCTAGTAACCACAGATCATATGAAAAAAAAAATAACAAAAATAGGGTTTTTAAGTTCAGGGAACATTTTTAAAAAAAAAGAAAAAAGAATCATATGAAAAAACGTGATCAGGTAACAACTGATTCAAAAATCACGCTTAGATTTATAAAAGAAGTGAGAAGAGAAACCCAAGTTTGGATCCATAAGCAACCTTGGATGATAGATGGTAGATGCATAGCGATTATGACAGGCTTTATGTGTTGCGAGGGATGGTGTGGGAGCAGGTTGTAAATGTCGCCGTTTACATACCTTTTTTTTAGAGTTTTAGTAGGGTTGATCTCTTTAGATTTAGGGTTGATCTCTTTAGATTTAGAGTATTAGCAGGGTTGATCAATTTATAAGAGATTTAGTAGATTTAGCAACAACGATTCACCTGCTGCTGTACTCGAGACAGGATATACTGTCGGCAGTGTTGATAGTTGGAAACTATTTTCGCCCACATAAATAAAAAAACACTGTTGGTAACAACTTTAACCATAACGACACTTCAATGCAACACCGTTACTTGTATACACAAAAGGGAATTATACAAAGCTCACGGTCACCATTGAATCACTCCATACCTGGAAATGAGTTACACCAATGCTCTGTGCAAGGTTTAGACAATTTGGAAACGCACATATTTTATTCTAGAGCAACAGCACCACACCACAAAGAGTTGGGTACAATAATCAAAATAAGGAAAAAATCAAATAAGCAAAAATTATTGATACTTAGCTCCTTTATAATGGAGTGATCTATTCGATAAAACGAACGAGCTCCCCAAATCTCTGCAACAGCAACAACGCAAAACTTTGGAAAAACAGAATGAGTCATGTGTTCAACACGCTGTCGTTAAGACATTAGCGCCCGGCTACACTCAAGAGTGATGCTATAGCCCTCATAGGACGGATATCTCCAAGATAAAACATCCTACTACACCTACTACTAGCATATGTAGTAGATGCTCAACTTGAGCTTGGAAACTCCGAAAAAACTCTTAAGGAAAATTGCGAACGTTAAAGAAATCACTATAAAATATTTTCCCTTGGGGGTCTCTCTAAAAACTAGACAATCCCCTTTCCCATAGATTTTACAAAAGTAGAGAATTTGTTTATATAATGGAATAATACAACTTAAAAAGAGAAACTCCCCGATGTGGGACTAAAAAGTTTCATTCACAAAAGAAAACAATAAGTTATTATTTTTCTTAAAAACTTTAAAAATCAATTTTATATTAATTGTTTTCCAACAATCCCCCACATGAATGAAAACCTCAATAAAACATGAAAACACACAGACAGATCTTGGTAAATCAAAAACCCAACCTCATGACCCTGCCTGACCGAACAGACATACTGACCGCCTGTGTGTTGAAATCATACTAGTCATTTCTACGTCCTCCCACCAGGGTCATACTATGAATTTCATAAATCATAATAGAATAAAAAGCTTTCATCTTTAGTTTCTCAAAGGTGAGACTAAAGGTTTCTTTCACCAGTGAAAAAGCATGAACTAGTGAACCCTTAGTGACCCTTAGGTCCTAAGTTTCAGCAATACCAAAACAATAAAAACGAAAATCATATAAAAACGCAGGAAATACCATTTTAGGCAGAGGTGTCCATGAGGTCTTGAACCTTTGCTTAGTGAGATATTACCGGAACTACTTGCTAGAGACAGTAAACGCGATGTCTTGAACTGCTAGCATTTGATGTAATTCGCGATAACAACCACGGATGAAATCTCCAAGGTTTCTGCCAAGCTCATGTCGTTTTTTCCAATTTGGCCCTGGACATATCCTGTTTCTCAGAATGCTCTAGAGAATCAAAGCTCATTTTCTCATAGGAAGCGGCCCCACTTCGTCATTCAGATAGGTAAGTTTCCATAAAGAGTGTTACTGCTACACCCCACTTCAATCTTAAATTGAAACTATATAACTCATTA